>VWPU01016114.1:0-46693 GCA_013398955.1 Callaeas wilsoni
CTTTTTTTTTCCACAAGGTTTGACATAGAAGTGATTTTATGTCATTTTGTATGTGTCATTTCAATATTTTGTTCACTACTCTGAAGTTCACTCAGAAAGCTTGTCAAAGGGGGAAGGAGCTAAATGAATGCCAGCATTTGCTTCTAGTACTCAGACATGTGTAAAAAGCCAAAAAGAAAACAGCAATATAAAACACACAGTGACTCAGGAAAAAAAATCGTTTTTGCTGGCAGAGAATTTTCCTGTTTGCAGCAGGGAGTAAACAGCAACTTTCTATGCTCAGGTGCAATGAAAAACTGGTTAGCTGAAGAGGAGAAAATACTGCAGGGCTCCAACTGCAGAGATAAAAATTATCTCCCTTATGCTTAGGTGTTACTTATTTACTTTACTCTATTTTGTTAGGAAAAGTGTTTGTTTAAAATTTAATTCTGTGTTGAACACATCTTCAACACAGGTATGCCTACCTTTCTAGAAAACACAATGAAAACGGAAAAAACAACATGATAGAAGAAAAGAAGGACAAGCTAGTCCTTTTATCCCATATGGAAGGCTGGAAGAGCTGTGTGGGAGAAACAAAACCATTTGTAGCATATCCTGTTATTATTTATAGTGTCTCTTCTGAAGCACTGAAACAGGGTGGTGGCAGACTTTATACAAATTTTCACAAAATTAACTGGATAAGGAATCTAGAAAAGGCAGTAGGCATGTTGTGCTAGTATTTCAACAATAAGGACTTTGTACTCTGCCGGGAATTCGTGTAAAACCGGCATAGCTGTTCACGTTTGATGGTTGTTCCAGTTTACTGGCTGTTGCTGGCGGGGATCCCAATGTGTCCATGCTGGAGAGAGGGGGAAGGGAGCACAAGAAGAACGGGAGCGAGTTCCTGCCCGCTTTCACCCACGCACTTTTAGAGAATCAGGGCTGCTCAGCACATCCAGGAGCAAGAGGGATTTCGGAACAAGAATAATTGAGAAGAGGGTTTGTTTTCCACATTGTTAAAAGGGGTTGGCCTTTTTTATTAGTCCTGATTTTATTGTGGCTTGCTGGCTTACAGAGGGAATTACTATCTGATGTATTCTTGGATTTCTCTAAGAGATTGCTGATTTTTAGAGGCTGCTGTTAGATTTATAAATTATGTTGGATTTTCTCATTTAATAGCTAAGGAAACTGGACAAGCCCTAGGGCCCAGTAGTGGGTTCATCACATCCTAGTGCTGTCAGTGAGAGCTCTGCTTTCAGAAGGAATCAGACCTTAAAAGAGAAATGTGAATATACATATTTAAATTGTGGTGGAATTTTTAGTAAGTGTGGTCACTCTTGTAGTCCTTCAGTACGAGTAGTGCTCCTAAAATGCCTTGCAGTAAATGAGATAGTGCCACAACCAATGGTATTTAGGTCTTTTTAATACCACCTTGGTTTAATGCCTCCTTGGTTCAAGTTCACAGTTTTCCTGAGGGACTCCAGTTTGCATCTAAATACTGATGTGCTTCCTGTGACCAGCTGGCTGTGATGCAAGAACCTATGGGGAGAAACTGGAAGATAGCAGAGCTGTTGAATGAGGCTTGAAAGCTGATCAACACCCTGGGAATTCAAAAGGTTTCTTAGGTGTTCAGATCTGTCTGGTTCTTTTGCTCCACTACAGTCACAAGGGCTGATCCTCAGCTACTTGGTGTAGACTGAAGATTTTCAATGTAGTAGTTTTGGCCTAATCATGTCCCACAAGCTCTTTAAACGTAATGCTGCCTAACAGTGGCTGGGAAGGTAGAGCCCTGCCTGTTGTTAAAGCACCATGAAGATATTGCCATTACAGCTGATGGCCAGAGCCATCAGTCATTCTTTGTTGTCACAGATTAATGGCTTCATGCACTTGCCTCGTCATGGCCCCAGCTCTGTCCTATGGGGCCAGAGTTCATTGAGGCCTCGGGGGAGCTGCATCCAGGCTGTGGCAGTGAAACACCACTACACGGCCATCTCAAAAAGATTTGACATCCCAGTAGCAAGTCCTTTGCTTCATATTAATATAGCCTGCTTTTTTGATATTGGGCTTCTGGCATCTGCATTCACAGTAAGGCCTTGCTTGAAACAGCCACTGCATTAATTCAGAGAGACTTTGCTGCCTTCCCGTTAATCTCTGACTCACCTACTGAGCAGGGAGGATGAGCTCTCAGTACTGCCTTTCAGGATCTTGCCAACAGCAAAGGGAAAAATCATCAACTCTATAGAACATTCTATAACTAACAGTGATCAAGTTTGTTGGGTTTTTTGTTGTTGTTCTTTGGGGTTTTGTTGTTTGCTTGAGAGGCTTATTTTTGTTTTGCTGGATATTTGTTTTGGTGGTGGTGAGTCTTGGGGTTCTTTTGGTTTTTTTATTTCCGATATTGTCTCAGCCATAGCCAAACAAGCAGATGCTGCTTAGAATGTTTCTTGGAAAAATCATCAATGGGCCCCAGGTTCTGACTCTTTTAATACTGTTTTCCTGGTAAGAATAACAATATCCACAATTTTTTTGTCTTATGGCTCATCCTCTGAAATGCATAAGGTAGGATTATACTCTGCTCTGGGCAGTTTAGTGTTTCTCAGACATTCCAGGTGAACTCTTGTAAACTGAAAAGGCAGAAAAAAAGCTCTCAGAAAATGCTATGTTTTCATTTTTGGAGAAAAAAATCCCCAAGTCTTTCATTAGTCAAGACAGAACTTTTCACTTCTCTGTGTTTAGAAGTGACTCTGTTTACAAACGTGTCTTGAGTTGTTATAGAAAGTAAATGTTCTTATTACTTTCCATCTGTTCCTTGGTATAGCCAACAACATCTTTGTTCTTGTGCTGTTTTGAAATGGAAAGAAGTGTGGAAAAGTAGGGCTATTGCATGGGATATTTCCATTTTTTTTTCTCCCTTCTCAGCGACGGAATGAATGGAATCTCTAATTTAGCTCAGTGTACCCCACAAAGCTGAGCATGTGCCAGTTCCCCACTGGAGCCAGTTTACCATGTACTTCTGCAGGACTGTTTGCACAATTCCAGTGCGACATTTTCTGTCGATCGCTCAGGTCACTCACAAGGAAAAGGAGTGTGTTTCCCAAGCCATTCTTTTTCCGGTGACTCTATTTCAGCAAGCAGAGAAAATCACTTCCACTGATAAAATTTGCCTTGCCAGACAAAAATAAATATACAAGAAATGAAAAGATTATTTCTAGATTTTTCGAGTCCGGGTTGACCTCATAGAGTTGGCAGGTAGAAAACTTGGCTTGTTAAATTTATAAATGGAATTAAGGTTTGGATTCCTTTAAGGAAATAATCATAAAGAAATTTGTGTTTCTGGAGGTTTTTAGTAATAATTCAGATAGAAACACCTTCTTGAATGTACTAGATGGCATCTAAACCTAAGAACAATATAGCCCCTTTCATAAGAATAACAGTGAAAATATTAGTTTCCAGGATGACTTTTATTTGAGGTATTTTTTGTAGTTTATAAGCTCAAAGTAAAGGTTAGATTCTTCTCTAAGTTGATTTGAGGTTAAGTAAAAGTGAGGTAATTGTTTCACCTCTTTTGTAAAATGGTGAAAACATTCCTTTTAGTGAACACCAACAGTTCTGTGCGTGCATTGAGTGATAGGCACCTCTAGCACTTTTTAAAACCATTAATATTTCATCTTCTTTCCAAATTCTCACAAGTCCATCTGGAATTAGCAGCAGCTGGAAACAGGCCGGGTCTTGCAAAACTGCATGCAAAATCACCAGAACTTCTGGGCTCTGATTTCTTTATTTTCCTTTTTCATCAGAATTTATATGACCATCTATGTACCTGTTTCATAAAACTGAAAACTATGAAGTTTACCAGGAAAAATAATGGTAAGAAAAACATTCACTGAGGCTCTTTCCTGGATTTTAGGTGTTGTGCTTAAGAAAATGTGAGCAGATAATCTCACTTTTTCCCCACTACTGATGCCTTAGTATTTTAGCTTTTATGTTTTTCATACATTTGTATTCCTGTAATTCTTTAATGTAGAATTCTAAACTCCATATAGAGCATTAGCTACTGCACTCCCATTCTGGTCAGACACAACAATTCCTCTCTAGGCCTGGGAATCAAGGACACCTCACTGTCTCAGGCCTCAAGAAATATAAACAAAAGTGAGTGGCAGGGAGGAGCAAACTTGGGGTAAATGACTTCATTACCTGAAGCTGTAATTGGAAGATTAACCCCCAATATGCAAATGGACCAAACTCACAAAGGTGTGAAAACCCATGATCCGTCGTCCATTTTTGAGTGTCCCCCAAAATGGGGGGGTACCCAAAATGTCCCCTTGGGAGGGCTTCATCTGCCCCAAATGTACCTGAAGACACTTCAATAAATATATCCGCTCTTTATCCTCTTAATTTTGTCTAGCCTCTGTTTTTAGGTAGCCAGATAAGGCATCACTACCACCACTCCAACTCACTGAGAATCTAAGAGTAGCTAGTACAGATTTGGCTCTATTGATATTTCAAAACCTATTAGCCTACTTTTATAAGGCATGGAGGTTTAGGAGTATGTATAATACACAGCACAGTACACTTACTAGGCGTTTATCACATTGTAATGTCTATGAACTAGCAATCAGAAGACGTGTTCTAGCATATGTATTTTACATCTGTAGGCTTCCATTGCAAACACCTTGAGCAACTAAAACGTGTGCGGAGATACTCTGAGGGTTTCCTAGGAAGATAATCAGGTTTAAGCCTGTTGCTGCACCTTGATTTTGCAGATGGTCCCATGGTTGAAGGAGCACTTTCCAGACACTGTGCGTAGCAGCGGGTGCAGTAGATGCCACAGTCAAGCCTTTGCCATAATGGCCAGCACGACTCCGCACCAGTCACCTCTGTGCTCCTGTCCCACTCGTTCCAGGAGCCTTACCAGGAGCATCCTACAGCTCCACACAGGGGGTCCCTCAGGGCACTTGTAAGTATCCAACCACTCATTCTACTGGGAACATCTGCAGAGATTGGTGCAAGTGTCAGTAAAGAAATGCAGACACAAAATTCCTATATGTGAATAAATATTAATAATAAAAATTAAATAATATAAAAATTATAAGAATTTTCTAAAAAACAGAAAATTGTGCAAATATTATAAAACTCAAGGACTTCTGACCATATTCAGGAGCTCCATCTGCTGGCATGCTTTGGTTGCTGTTTGCACCTCTACTGAGTCCCCATAAAACTTTAAGTATAGTACTTACAATTGCTTTTTGTAATGTTACCTTTTTGCTTTTGCTTTTAGGAGCTACCTAAACATTTGGCTAATTTTATGCCTATTTCCAAGAACCTGTGTATCAAATCCTTCAAAACCTAACTTTTTACTGATACTGGCTGATGATCTTGGTATTGGAGATGTGGGTTGCTATGGCAATGATACAATAAGGTATGAAATAAATTATCCCTTGCTGGTGAACCTCATTTTAAAAACCCACTGATGATACTTAGCATTAAAATTCATTATCAATTTATTAGTTTATCTAGATACACTTCTTTTCAAACTATGTACAAAATGAATGTTCTAGAGTAATTCCTGCTGGAGTCATAATTACAAAGGCATACTTGAGAAACTTTTTGGGACTTAGAACTTTGCAAATGTGTCTGTGCACTGTATTTGTCAGACGTGTATAATACATAAATTTCCACAATTCTGAGGTTGAAGTATGAAGGAATGAGATTAGAATTTAACATCAGCTAACAACTCTAGTAGACTTGTTATGAAATGATAGGTCTGTCTGTGTCATATATTTATCCCTAGTGCAGTTATCAACCTTTATATAGATTGATTGAGAGAATGATGTGTCTTTGTTCTAGCCTATTATTTTCTTGGGTGTTATGTTGTGAACAGACTCTTCTTCCCCATGTTACATAGGATTTCGATATGGGATATACCTGAGATACCTTGTCTTTTTTGCCCCCCTGTTTTTTAGTTATTCATAAAAACACATATACCCATGGAAAACTCAATTTTAAGGAGTCAAAGTATCTCAAAAATGTATATAAAACACAGAACTTTTCTTGCTGAGTTGTAGGTAAACAGATTTTTGTAAATTTGATGGTGATATTCTCAACAAAACTAGGAGGAGCGGTATGTCATGAATTTCTGTGTAATACCTTTTTATCAGAGGTGGGATTTTTCCTTTTAGGACCCCTCACATTGATGGCCTGGCAAAGGATGGAGTGAGACTTACTCAGCACATTGCTGCAGCAGCTGTCTGTACTCCAAGCAGAGCTGCTTTCCTGACTGGCAGATACCCTATTAGATCAGGTTTGGCCTGTCTCTAATGGTTTGATGCAGTTAGTCTAGTCAGTGTTGATATTAAAAATCCCCTTAAATAAGCCATGTTAAAGAATAGTTAATCTTGGGATTTGGAGTCTCAGTGAGATGGGCAAAAAATAGAGATGACTAATAATTGATTTCTATGGGAAAATCCCCATATAAAACAAATTTAATGTGGCTAAATGACAACACAAAAATGGCAAAAAATCCAAACAACACAAAGCACCAAGAGGTAGAAAGAGGAAAAAAAATTGTGTAAATGTTTTATGTTCAGTGGCACTAGGATTATATTAAATGTAATATTTTAATAAATGTAAAATTTTTAATATCCTGGCAAACCTTTTCATAGTGAAATGTGTCAGACTGTAGAATAGTTCTCAGCAGTTGAGTCTTAAAACAGCTTTACTTCGGCCATGTAAATTTATCCCAGAAGACTTCAGCCACTGCATATAGCAGTAATAATTAGTGTAGCTTCTGATGTGATTCTAACTCACTTAAGGAGAAATATAATCATGAACTGTCCATTTCAGAAGTGTGTTCCCCTAACTCTGTAAGCCTTTTGTTCTAGATAAAACTTATTTGCTTTTTTTTTATTAACATCATATTTTGATAGAACTTTGATTGTAAGAAGTCGCCTAATGTCAAAATGTAGGTGTCCTCCTGCCATTTGTAGACACTCCAGCATAGCTCAGGGATCTGCATTGGACTAGCATATAATGACATGGAACTTGGAAAAGACATCATTTTGGAGGTCAAGCAGAGTATCCTGGGGCATAGGAAATGGCTTATAAAGAGGTACTAGGCTTAGGCAACTGAGTGTCGTTCATTAGGAAGCACAATCTGAGAAGACTGAAAATGCGAAATCCAGCTTCTTTTATTTTAAAGACTATTATTCCTCTCTAGGCATGGCATCCAGCACTCAACGGCAGGTTCTCTTCTGGAACGGGTGTTCTGGGGGCCTCCCACCAAATGAAACTACTTTTGCCAGAATACTCTACCAGCAAGGTTATTCTACAGCACTTGTAGGTATGAGACAAAGAAACTTGTTGCCTTTTCATTGTTTGTTATTCTAATTAGGTTGCCTCTATAAATATTTTTTTTTCCCCCAAAATGTCCAGGATCAGTTAAACTAGATTTTCTTGTATGCATAACTTTCAAAATCAGCAGGGTTTTTAGAACACTCTCCACAAGTCCAATGTCAGTACAGTGTATCTGGTAAATCCAAAAGGAGGTGTATGGAATACATAAATGCACACTGCAAATGGAAGTAAATTCAAAGGAAAGAATCTTGTTTGCCCAGTACAAATTGCTTTAGGATGAGCCAACAGAGATATTCACTGATGGATTAGAACAGAAAAATGTTGTCTGCCAGTTGGCACTGAAACACCACAGTGGCCTTAATTACATGAATTTCAGCACAGTGGTCTTAATGGTATTGACTTCAGCAAGGTTTTAACACTGTCTCTCACAACATCCTCATAGGCAATCTCTGGAAGTGTGGACTGGATGAGTGGACAGGAAAGTAGGTCGAGAACTGGCTGAACAGCAGACCCCAGAGGGTCATAATCAGTGGCACAGGATCTAGTTGTCACCAGTGGTGTCCCCAAGGGTCAACACTGAGCCCAGTATCGTTTAACTAACTCATCAATAATGAGGATAATTAGAGGGACTGAAGCATCTCTCTTATGAGGAAAGGCAGAGGGAGCTGGGCCTGTTCAGCCTTGAGAAGAGATGGCTGAGAGGGGCCTCATGAATACCTGTTGGTATCCGAAGGGAGGGTGCCAAGAGAGTGGAGCCAGGCTCTGCTCCGTGGTGCCAAGCAATAGCACGAGAGGCAACGGGCAGAGACAGATGCACAGGAAGCTCCACCGGAATATGAGGAAGAATTTCTTTACTGTGTGGATGACTGCACACTGGAACAGATGGCCCAGAGAGGCTGTGGAGCCTCTCTCACTGGAGAGATTCAAGAACTGTCTGGACACAATCCTATGCTGTGTGCTCCGGGATGAGCCTGTCTGAGCAGGGAGGTTGGACCAGGTGACTCACTGTGGTCCCTTCCAACCTTACCCAATCTGGTGGCTGTATTTTCTGTTATTTAAGCGTTCCACTGATTATCACAGTTATGACATCCCTTAATCTCTGCAAAAGAATATTTGGTCAAAAAGCTTGAGAGTCCCATTGACTTCAGCGGATCTTGTATCAAAATACATGTCCAAAAAAAAGAAAATCCTGGTAACTCATTGCTAATTTTGCCTGAACAGCGATTAAGCCTGTGTCGTTGAAGAACCTCTCATTTTTACATTCTTTTTGATATAATCAAAGGTGTAATGTGTTTAATTGTAATTACTGTGCTTTTCACACTTCTGCTCCCCTCCACACACTGAGGTGTGCATTTAGCTCCTTGGTGATGTACTGACTTCACACACAGCTCACTGCAGTCTGATAGAGCTTAGGATATAAACCACATTCATATACACAAGTGAAGTGCAGGACAGGTCAGCACTTACCTGTCTAGGTAAAAGCCCTAAGCCCATGGTGATAGACTGCCCTTCATTGTCATGATAACTACACTGCTCTGTATTATGACTTCAGTAAGGTTCATTATCAGTGTATAACATATTCTGTTATGTCCAGTTGTACTGGATAATCGTAATAACTCATTTCTGCTACTCATTATAGGATGAATATGGTCACACAGAGTCAATAAGTGCACCTTCTCCCTGAAATTTGTTCCTGGACTGTAGAGGTCAGATAGAACTTGTGTGTAAAATAGTTCATATTTTTGCACTTAGCTTTTTCATTTGGCACAAGGGTTTCTCCAGTTTCTCCCTATCAGCTTACACATTAATGCATGGCTACTTCATCATATTAAAAATACTAAGCACCAACTATTGCAACCGTATTTGTTCTTATTCTGGGAGATGTCTGAGCTGGACCACTGGCCTGCCTGGAAT
This sequence comes from Callaeas wilsoni, assembly GCA_013398955.1. Taxonomy (NCBI): domain Eukaryota; kingdom Metazoa; phylum Chordata; class Aves; order Passeriformes; family Callaeidae; genus Callaeas; species Callaeas wilsoni. The sequence continues at coordinate 9,247 of VWPU01016114.1, forward strand.
TTAAGCAGATAGGTGAGGAAAAGCAGCTATTCTAGACAGATAAAGTGCCAATGCACTATTGCTCCCATTCCACACCAGCTCCTCCCTTGGCTGCACCTTAACTGAGAAATACAGGCAGACACACACTAGAGTTGTAATATTGGATTTAAGATTTATGTTTTTTATTTCCAGGGAAGTGGCATATGGGTGTGAACTGCAAAACCCGCCGTGATCACTGCCACCATCCTTTAAATCATGGGTTTGATTATTTTTATGGCATGCCTTTTACCCTTCTGAATGAGTGTCAAGGCACAGGTGACCCTGAATTGGCCAAGTCTTTGCAAGATACATATTGGTTTTACACTCAGATGATCATCCTTGCAGTATTTACTCTTGTGATTGGAAAAATTGCCAATTTATTCCCAGTAAAATGGAAAATAATCATCTGTCTGGCCATCTGTGGTCTCCTTTATTTCATCTCCTGGTTCTCCAGCTATGGTTTCACCAAGTACTGGAACTGTATCCTGATGAGAAACCATGATATCACTGAACAACCGATGAACCTACAAAAAACTACTTCTAATATGCTGAAGGAGGCAATTACATTCATTGAAAGGTAATCAACAGAGGTGAGGAGCAGACCAGGGGGGAGCGAGCGATACAAAGGGGTCCTGGCCAAGGGTACCTTCTGTCAGTAGGAACAGAAAAATGATCTTAGGGTAGCGAATGGGTGTCATATGAAGTTAATATTTTACAAACAGGAGAGTGATAGTAAGTTTTATTTAGTTTTGTGGTTTTGTTTCTCTTTTTTTCCCCAAAGGTGCCATTCATTTACTATCAGTAACCTCAACTGGAATTGGAAAAAACCGCCAAGTCTTTAAAAGTATTCATGTGTTAAGTCTGGGCATATCCATATTTTTGCCAGGGCTTAGGGGTGATATGTTTGTTTTTTAAAGGACATTTGAGGTAATATAAATTCCTTCTCTAAAACTTTGAGTATGGGTAATCTCAGGTTCCTAGGATATCCTACCTGGCCTGATGTTGAAGCGATGCGGTTTCCCTGTGCTCGAAACCCACTGACATCACCCACTGTGAGGAATATCTGCCTCTTCCATGAGGACACCTCAGATGCTCAGTGATGCACATCCATATTTAAATTTAGGCGTTCTCCTTGCTTTCAAGAATGTCTCAGTCTTTTGACTATGACCTCTTCTAGTTGTTTATTTAATATTCTACACATGTCTAATTTGGAACTGGAAAAAGAAAGGGGCCGTTACTGTTTTGGTCTTAACATAGAAAAAACATCTTTGAGGGGTATGTTTTAATCCCCCCTGTCTCCCACAAACTCAAAGCTGAAAAGATGTCAAAATAAAAAAAAAGGATTTTTTAGATCACAACAATAATAATATAAATTGAGATAGTAACTGCTATACCACTGTTATATTTTGGGTTAAGTGACAGTTTGAAGAAAAATGACTATTGTTCTCTTTTATTTCAGAAACAAGCATAGACCATTTCTTCTCTTTGTTTCCCTTTTACATGTTCACACCCCTCTCATTACCACAAAGAAGTTTCAGGGAAGAAGCAGGCATGGCCTGTATGGAGATAATGTAGAGGAGATGGATTGGATGGTGGGTAAGTGTTGGTCTGAAGAAAATTCTTCATTCATTTGAATGTGGAAAAGGCATTAAAGGGGTGATCACCAAACTCCCTTTTGACATATGCAAAAATCTGTCAGCTCACCTTGGTTACACAGCTGGTTTCAGAGACTGCCATACCATAACCATACCTCTTTTTTATTTTCTGAAGATGAAAGCTTAAACTTTCCTTGTAAGGATTTTTTCTTTATCTTTTTTTAAATGACACACTTCTATGATGAAATGTTAAATGTAGTCAAGTAACCAAATATGTCCCTGATCTTGCTGTTAATCAAAATGTGTGACACTTCTCCAGCTCTGGTCTTACAAGATGTAAAGAGTGTTGCTGCTGAATATTATGTTATATGATTGTTGTTTTGTGTACTTATTCATTTTTATCAAAAAAATAATAAATCAGAACCCTCTCCTAGCCAAAATCCCAAGTTAGAAAGCTACAGAGCTTCAGTTAATAAATTGTGTGAAGTCAGTGAAGACTCACTTAGGTCATAATCTATGCTCTTGAGTACCAATCAGGTTAAATTTCTGATTGGCTTCATTAGCTTTAAAAACCTAAACTTTACTTAGTTTTTCCTTTTCAAGGAGAGGGAGAGGGATAGATACTGTTTGTATTTAGTCAAAAGTGAAGACCCTATTAACAAAGTAATTGCCTCCTGTCAAGGCCACGATTCAATCTCTGAACCTTCTTTTCCCCCGATAACCATGTGTACAAAACCATAATTTGAGAGAAGCCTGATTGTTTCAATGGGCAGGCTGAAAACTCCTGCAAGATCCAGTTGAACCAGAGGACTCAGCCGTGCTCCTCTTTCCTGTTTTGGCACCAATCTCCTTCAGACAGGCTGTGTAAACAGAGTGGGTAGCAGAAGTCAAGATACAAGGAACATGTAGTTGAAACAGGATAGCAGCTAGTGAGGACAGAACTCTCCAGAGTTGAATAGTTCTTGATTTGGGGACTAATTCAGAATCAATATGACTAGACTCAATCTAAACACTTTTTGGGAGAAGGTTTTGTAGGTAAGGTCAATAACTAGTTTCACCAAGGAAAGAGAGGAAAGGAACAGTAAAGGAAAAGAAATTGAACAAAAGTGCTGATCACTGGCTTGAGGTTTTTTCTTGTGCAATTCAGTTTTTGCTGCTGCTTCTGTAGGTATGGAAGCTGTTCTTGGCAAATATATTTGATGCAGAAGATGAAGAAGACAATTAACTGAAGATAAATCACATTCAATATAAACATTTGATGGGATCAGTACAGAAAACATTTCTTATGAAGTTGGGTTTGAATTACAGTCTGTGCAGTTTTTACCACGGACATCAGGAAATGATTTTTGTTGATAGTATGCAGCCTGGTCTTAGAGTCCTTGTCCAGCTCCTGGTGGGACACAGCAGTTTTCTATGGTTAGTAATCAGAGCAGCACTATTATTTAAGCTTTTCAAGATGTTTGAGGCTACATAGTGAAGACAATGCTTGATGCAGAATCTACAGAATAAAGCTGACAGAGTATCTTGAGTAGCTTGAATGAAAGTATCGCTCATTTATTTTCCAATTGGTTTTATTTTTTATTTTCCTGTTTTTATAGGCACCAGAAACAAATTTTGTAAGCATTCATCAGCTTCCTCTTGGGCTCTTACCGTTTCATAGAATCATAGAATATTCTTGAGTTGGAAGGAACCAATCAGGATGACCAAAGTCCAACTCCTACCCTTGTACAGGACACCCCAGGAATGACAGCATGTGCCTGAGAGTATTGTCCAAATGGTTCTTGAACTCTGTCAGGCTGGTGGTGTGACCATTTCCCTGGGGAGCCTGTTCCAGTGCCCAGTCACCCTCAGTGAAAAACTTTTTCCTGATATCTTACCTAAACCTCCCTGGACACAGCTTCATGTAATTTCTTCAGGTCCTGTCACTGGTCCTGAGAGTGAAGAGATCAGTACTTGCCCCTATGTTATCCCGTCATAAGGATGTTGAAAACTCCAGAGATCTCCTCCAGGCTGAACAGACCAAGTGACCTCAGCCATTCCTCATAAGGCTTCCCCTCAATGCCCTTCTTCATCCTCATGGCCCTCCTTTGGATGTTCTCTAATGGCTTTATATGCTTTTTATGTTGTGGCACCCAAAACTGCACACAGCACTCGAGGTGAGGCCGCCCCAGCTCAGAGCAGATCGGGACAATCCCCTCCCTTGCCTGGCTGGTGATGCTGTGCCTGATGCATCCCAGGACACGGGTGGCCCTCCTGGCTGCCAGGGCACTGCTGATTCATGTCCAACTTGCCCTCAACCAGGACCCCCAAGTCTCTTTCCATGGCACTGCTTTCCAGCATCTCCTTCCCCAGTGTATACAAATAGCAAGGGTTGCCTTCTCCCAGGTGCAGAATCCGGCACTTTCCCTTGTTAAACTTCATGTGGCTTGTGATTGCCCATCTCTCTAATTTGTCAAGAACTCTTTGCATTGAATGTGGTAGATCATAAGAGAACTCATTCAGGAAAATGGAAAGACTCAGTCTTCACTGAATTTGGAGTCAAAAGACCTAAAAAATCTGACTGCATGTCCTCATGTAATTATGATGTTTTGCTTTGTTTATAGGCAGGCTTCTGGATGTTATTGACAAAGAGAACTTGAAGAATACCACATTCGTTTATTTTGCATCTGATCATGGAGGATTCTTAGAGGCTCACAGAGGAAATTCTCAGTTGGGTGGATGGAATGGGATATATAAAGGTAAAATTTTAGTAGTGTGTACATGCATAAGACTTCCTCTTAAAAAAAGCATGATAGAATAAAATATATCCAAACAGATTATATGTAATAAACTATATGATGGGATTATAATCTTGGATTGTAGGGCTGAAACAAAGTCAGGGCATCTGCTATTCATAGGGCTAGGGCTGAGTAGAGGGACAGGATCACTTACTTCGACCTGCTGGCCACGCTCTTCCTAATGCACACCAGGATATCCTTGGTCTTCTTGGCTCCAAGGGCACTGCTGGCTCATGGAGAGCTCGTTGTCCACCATGACACCCAGGTCCTTCTCTGCAGAGCTGCTTTCCAGCAGGTCAGTACCCAGCCTGTAATGGGGCATGGGGTTACTCTTCCCAGGGTACAGGACCCTGCATTTGCCTTTGCTGAATTTCAAAAGGTTCCTCTCTACTGATTATTTGTGTCAACACTGGCAGATATCACAATGTCCATTTTCCTAACACAGTGTTCCAGTTTCTCACCTATCCTACAGAAGTTTCTTCTAGACTCTCTATGACTGGCTTGCAACACAGTGACAAAAGCTCTGTGGAAATTAAGATCTCTGGTATCTCTTGTATGTGCTCCCTCCAGATTACTAAGCCTTGAAAAGCCACTGTGACATCTTGGGCAGCTTGGCAGTTCCTGTATAATGAAGCCTGAAAGCTGCATCCATCAGGCTTCCCTACAGAAGAAGAGTCATGTGCACCTTGACCTTCTCAGAATTACAATGCACATTGTCTGGTACTGAGTTACTTTATGAGCCACACAATAAATGTTTGATACAGCTGGAATCCACCCACACAGAGTCCTAAATGCAAAATTAGCCTTTAGTTCTTGTTATGAAGTTTCCATGCTCACAACAGATGCAAAAAGGCCAAGAGGCTCACTTGAATAGGTTAGAATCTGATCTAAGAAATTCACTTGCACCAGCTGAACATATGTCTATTAGTAACGGGAGAGTCCAGAGGGGAAAGAGAAATGTGATTAGGGAGTTCACTGTGAGAGGACAATGATGAAATCATGCCTGCTTAGAGAGAAGGCAAGAGGGAATACAATATCAATTTAGATACCAATAATAGAAAGACGTAACTATTTATGTCCACATACAGCAGAACAGGGGATATCCCAGTGAGATGAACTAGGAAGATTAAAAAATACTGTTTAATTAATAAATAGCTGTAAAACTCAATGTTGCTATTATGAACTGCATATTAAAAACAAGCAGATAAATAAGCCACACATACAAATAATTAGAAGAGCCACTACTGAATGACAGTCGTCTGTTTTCCAGGATTTACAGTGTTTTTGTTAAAGTTACATGAATATTTCAAAAGTTTTAAAACCTTTTATTACACATGCACAATAAACATCTGGTATCTTTTATCTTTTTTGACACTTTTCCTCCTTCTATAACAGGTGGAAAAGGAATGGGAGGATGGGAAGGAGGAATCCGTGTTCCAGGTATAGTTAGATGGCCGGGAGTGTTACCTGCGGGGGCAGTTATAGATGAACCTACAAGCCTCATGGACATTTATCCTACAGTAGTTCAGCTGGCTGGCGGGACAGTGCCTCAGGACAGGTACAGCGGTGGCTTCATAAACTGTATTTGTTTCCCTTTCTTGATCTAGACAGAAGCTGTCATGCATCCTATCAGCCACTTATTAAATTCTCTTTGTTTCTAAATCAGGCAGTTCTCTAGCTTTCTTCCCACACAGCTTTCCCCATCTTGTCTGCTTATGTGGAAAAGGCAAAGAAAAAAAACATATATTTTATCAAGGGTCATTTAGCTAACTCAGTTCTCCTATCACTAAAAGGCAGCTTCATTGACTTAGTTCACTAGGATGACTGTGAAAAAAACCCCAGACTTCTCTAAAGGACATGAGAAAGCATTGGTGGCTAAGCCATTTCAGCAAAAAAGAATAAAAGTACTGGTAGATTGTAACTAAACCCACTGATAGGCAATTCAGTAAATGGCTTATTTTTGTAAATTATTTTTACAAAGCCTGGAGCTCACAGAGCTGTCAGCAATTTCCATTTCAGGTAGCAAAATTAAAACCTGTGAACCATACCTTCACTATTGTTATCACTTCCAGGAAAATTACAGTAATGGTGACTTATCTCCCCAGGCAGGATGTGTGAACTAGCTGTAAACGCAAAAACTTCTAGTAACTGCTAATTACTGGTCTCCAGCGCATTCACCCAATTAAAAATCTCAGGGCTCATTAGCTAAACAGTACCTTGGTTCAGTGATTACGCTTGGAATCCTAATGCTGCACACATAGAGAGTGAGTTCTGCTCACGCTCCAGCTGCAGACTTAAATTCTTAAGCTGTCTGGTGACTCTGGTCCTCTCCATCAGGGTCATGGACAGACACACCTTGCTGCCCCTGCTGTGGGGGACAGAGCAGCACTCCAGGCACGAGTTCCTGTTCCACTACTGTGGTGTGTTTCTGCATGCAGTGCGCTGGCACCAGAAGGACAGTGAGTATGAACATCCCCCTCCTGCAGGTCAAAAATTATGTAAAGTCCTCTAGCTTCCCACTGAGAATAATGTAAAAATGTACATATAGACGTACACACACACATATATATATGTATATACACATATATATGTATGGAATACATTCATTGTCTCCAACTCTCAGGTCTTCTGCAAGTCCTCATTGTTAGTTGTCCTGCCTTGCCTGAGATGAAGGGGTTTGGTTCCTGGGAAGTAGAGCTTCAAGAATCTCTCACTATTCTTGGAGATCTCTCCTTTTTTCTCTGTAATGCACACCATTTTTTGTGAACACAGGAAGTTTCTGGGCAGAGAAAGCTGTGTCTGACTGCCTCAAGTCCTGGAGGATATTTCCGTTGAAGAGTCATGCCACACTTCCTTAGTGAAAGGCTAAATACATACCGGAATCAACTGGGGCATTTGAAGAACTGCTTTTCAGGTTCTCCTGCTGTTCTCCTCACTTACCTTACACTGCTTGTTCTTCTAAGTTATAGAAGTTCTACTTATGTAGTTATGCATACAATATGCAGATGCAAGGTGTATTTTGTGGCATTTCATGTTCCTATGAAGCCATGTGCACATCTAGATTTCTTATGCATGCCTTTCTACAATTTTTCCCATTGAACCTCAACTGTTCGTGGCAAGGGACCTAAAAACAATCTGCTTATAAAAGACCAGCTAGTCAAATATGTAGCTCAGCTCTCAGCCAGGCCAAAAATTTTGATTCTTTTCTCCAACTGCAGTTTCTTCTGACTGGACTGACAGACTTTTTAGAGTCCATTTTAACTCATTTACAAGTACGTCACACTCACATTACATATCTATTATCTGTTTACATCTGTCTATTGATCAGCCTAGCTATGAAGCCATTGTGTCTTGATGTCACCCAGTCAGGACCCATCCTTTAAGGCCTTCACTGAAGCCAGAAGAATCCTTTGTTTATATGTTAAAGAGTCCTTTCCTTTACCTCTGCACCATAAGTCTTATTCGTGACAGTCCATTTCTTTCTGCTCATTAAACTGATTGATTGTTATGAGATGGATTTGAGAGATGTTTGGATTGAAGCAGCAGGTTTCCTTTCCCTTGAATATATTAAATTAACCCGCTGTCCTAACATGCACATGCACCCTTCAGATTCTGTCAGAGCTACTTCAGTAGCAAATTGTATATCCCTCTTTGCCTCTTGCAGGTGAGTGAAACCCCACTGCTTTTATCAGCACTGATTTCTACTGCCTTTTTTTTCTTTTATCCTTCTGTAACCCAGCTGTTTACTCAGCTCACCAACACAGGTTAATTAAAATCAGCCTCACTCTATCCTTCAAAGTGAACTAACAAGCTGTCTCCCACTCTGCAACCCCAGTAATTATTTGCAGCTGTGAAAAGTGAATGTTAAAATTTAGCAGAATCAGAACAATTCTCCCCAGACACTCTACACTCACTACTCCAAATTGCCATACAGTGGCAATTATAAAGAATTCAGCTCAATTATTTATGGAAAAGAATTACAACTTAGTTCAGTTTTTCTGACCACTGATCACAAATTCCTGTGTACATCTAGATAAGTCTATCTGTCCATCTCATATTTATCTAATAAATGGTTATTTTATGAATATCACAACAGCACTCCAGCTAGAGCCAGATACTCAGGAAAATGCATGTCCCAGAGAGCGCTTATTTAACTCCTTGTAACAAATATCTATGCTACCTGACCAACAGACATAAGAAGCAAATCTCATGCTCTGGGCACCCAGATATCACAGAGGATGCTTGCACTTTTGTCATGAGACAAACATCCTTTCAGTAAGAAGACAGGGGTAAGCTTAAGGATGCAGAGCACATCTAGCCAGCCACAAAGCAAAAACTCAAACAGACCTAAGAAGTATCTGTCTGTCCTTAGTAAGCTGTCAAAAATTTGAAAAAATTCATTTTTATTTCCAGATCTATGATATTCTGAGCTGGAAGGGGCCCATAAGGATCATCAAATCCAACTCTTAAGGAAATGACCTATCCAGGGATTGAATCCACAACCTTGGCATTATCACCACCAAGCTCTAACCCTTTTCTTTCAGAAATCCACATTATTTATCCTTTCTTTCACAATTTCAGAAATGGAGATATCTAACATTTATTTTCATTTTCTTACACCAAAACGTTTCAGAACCATTGGGACAGCATCCCTCCATAAAAGTGCAGAAGCAGGATGTGGAAACTGTGTGGTGAAAATAAAGAGATACAGAGTCAGCCAGCTAGCCAGCAATTGAATATTTTAATCTAAGATATTACCTAAGCCTTAATATCTATTATTTGTTCCCCTTCACCTTTGAAAAAGTTTTAAAATTTTATTTATTCACAAAATATTATTCTAGCAGTAGTGACAAGACAGAGACTGAAGAATAAAACTGCAGGCTCCAGACATAAAGAACAAGTCTGGACACAAGAGAAGAAAGGAAGAAAAGTTCAGCTGACTCCATTGAACCAAAAAGAAAATTCCACGTAGGGACAATGCAGTTGTCAGCTCTTTTAATGCTTTGAGCACAGAAGTGACTCCAAGTGGTGAATGTCCCTTTTCTTCTTGTCTCCTTTTACAGACATAATGTCCAATTTCTCTCTTCTTGCTGGGCACATCCTCGCCTCTGAGTCCAGTGTAGTGTTTTCTAAATGTGGGGTAAAGAATAGGTGAAAAAGGAGGAGGGAGGGAGAAGTAAAATATCCTGATGAACTGCATTCAGATGTAGTCCTAGTAATTCACCAGTTTTTCACTACAAGTTACAAACTTGTGCTTATCCCATGGTCAGTACAAGAACTTGATGCCATACAAGCTCTAAAGCTGCAAACTATTTGCCTTCTTTATGTTAACTTAAAAACTAGACTCCAGATTTTACTGTTTTAACGTCTGCAATTACCACCCTTTTTGCAAGTGTGCTGGAGCATGAGCAGAGAAATAAGCTGTGGTCAGTTCCTGCCTAAATGTACTTCTTCACTCAGCCATACAGAGCCAGAAGAAGAACCACCTACCAACACTTACACCCAGAAACTGGGGACTGCATTCTCCATTTTCCCCTCTCCAAGAGGCATGAAAAGTTTTAAAGGGGAGCAAGAAAGTGGCAGACTCCATCTGTACCAAAAACACTGGGCTAACCATCCATATACTGCACATGGTACCCAGAGCCAAGGTGTACTCATGAGCCACAAAAAATCCTCTGAACCCCTGCCAGCATCCACAACACCTTTTCCCTGTGTGTGACAACCATGACATAAGCTTCCCCTTGGACCAGCAAAGCAGATCGCTTAAACATGAGCCAACCTTCCAGAGACCTCTCCCCAGCTCCTAATGACATTAAGCTGTTCAAATGTGCTTCTTCTGTAACAGGTGGCACCGTATGGAAAGCTCATTATGCTACTCCAGTATTTCAACCAGAAGCCTCTGGGGCCTGTTTCAGAAGAGGAATTTGTCCATGTTTCGGCGATGGTGTAACCAATCATGACCCCCCACTGCTGTTCAATCTCTCACAAGATCCATCTGAGGCAAATCCTCTGTCGGCTAACACTGAGCCCTTGTTTGATGCTGTAATGAGGAGAATAATAAGAGCTGTGGAAGAGCATCGCAAGACTCTGACTGCAGTCCCACAACAGCTGTCTCCTTACAATAATATATGGAAGCCGTGGCTGCAGCCATGCTGTGGGACGTTCCCATTCTGTTGGTGCCATGAAGAAAATAAAAAAGTAGAGAGCATAATCTAATACCAAAATCAAAGTACAGTTAGCTTTAAAGAAATTGATAATTTTTCACACCTGACTACAGTCATAGAGATATTAGAGATAAAGGTTAAATTACACTGGAATAACTAAAAGAGATATTAGTGATTGGTTTTTTTCAACCTTTTCTCTTACTCACAGAAATTTAGTAAGCCTGTGGTTTAAAAAATTTAGGGATCATCTGTATAATCTATCCCTCAAGTGAATAATTCAGAATTAAATACCTAAATAAATGAAACAAAAGTTCTTTTCTTATTGATTTTCAATTCAAGCAAATGATGACTGATAAGAAAGAAAATTTTTAATAGCAGATGTTTGTATGTGAAATATACTTGTTAAGACAACAGGACTGAGCCCAAGATGGTATCCCTATTTAGGCCTTATTTTTAAATGAAAAAAACAAGCTGCACAAAAATGAAAGGATGATGACAATGAAAAAAATTAATAAAAAATAAAATTGCACATTTAATTTGGAAATATACCAAAATGCATTGGACTCTCAGAAATAAACACTTAGTAATTTACAGCAATTTTTTCTTCATCATCTGTACATTTATTTGTCTGTCATGTAAGAATTCCCAGGGAAAACTGAACTGACAAGTACGTTAAAAAATTAGACAGTTAAAGTCAGCATCTCAAGATCAGCAGCAAAATACTTACCTACTCCGAAGTGTTAAACCACAACAATTCTTACTGACATGTGTTTTCCACATAGTTAAGTCATCTAACTTGTGAGAGCATTGAAAATCATCGCCCCACTGCCTTGAGAAGATTGCAAAATTTGGGACCCATCTGTGAGACCAATTCATAAGCTTTCATGTCCCACTTGAGTGACAATGCCTCTGATTTCATAGGAATGCCATTATGCCCCGTGAAAAATATTCTTTGTTTTGTGAAAAAACACTTTGTTTTCAGTCAGAGGTGTTTAAAAAAATCACCTCGCACACTCATCGCTTCTGTGTACGGGTGATCTTCCCCGAGCCAAACAAGTGTCAGCACTCTGTACAGTCATTAGGGAAAGGAAGGGAATTAAAATCTCTAATCCTCTCTTGCTGCCCTTAGCTTAAATAAATTCATCTCTCAAGATGTAATCCTAACCATGCTCTTGCAGGGTTTTTGTGTCAAATCAGATTTTCAAATAGAGGTTCCTGTATTTTTTCCTCCCCCAGAAAAGTAGATTATGGGCAAGAGACTCAGATTCAAGCTTCTAAGTCTTCCTGAACACTGTATATTCAACTCCTGCTATACAGGTAAAGGTCACCCAGGTTTTAAAAGGTACCAAGGGATGGTAAGAGCTGCAAAAAAGGTACTTCAGGTGATGTGTTTCCTTAAAGCTTGCTGCCTCGAGGAGCCACACCACTGCAGCTCTATTCAGGACCAAGGTTGCCCGTGTGTCATTTTTTGCCTTTTAGAAGCAGGAACGGATAAGAAGGCCTGTAGCAGGTCCCTCTCTCAGCTCCTGAGCTGCCACAGCAGGTCCCTTTCACCAGCTTTGGGGCAGAAGAGATTGCATGCCCGGACAATGCACCCTTGCAGTGTTCCAGAGAACCTCCTGGCTTACACCTCCGGTGTGCTAGGTCAGGGGTGTGGTGAGTTGCTGCCGTTTACACAGCATAGGTTGTCACCATGATGCAGCACCAAATGCAAGTCTCCAAAAAGCTGACCGGGCATTTCTGCAGGTTATTTGCCATTTCACCTTTTCTCTAAAAGGTCACCAAGAAAGTAATGTGGAAAACATTCCACATAAATCACAGGGCATGCATGACAATGAACTGATTGTATTCCTCAGTGTCACACTTGACAGAAGTATCTAAAAATATGATGAGTTTGTTCTCACTTCTTGATAGTGTTTAAATCCGCACCAGCATTGCTACAAACTTGTCAGATTTGACATTTTTCTGTGGCTCACAGGGACTGAAACCAGAGCAGCTGTATTTCACTGGATTCATGCAGGGAGAAAAGAGCATAAAAGACCACACATTTTAAAGCCACTTTGGCTGATTCAGAGATGGAGGAAAAATCCTACAGCTCAGTGGGGAACAAAGCCAAAAGCTGTCAAGCCAGTCAGTTCAGTAGCGTCTACATTATCAGTTAAGTACAAGGATACGTTTTTTCTCAGTTCTCTTCACTGACTTCCCCACTCATCCATTCCAAACATTAGGTTAGATATCAGGAAAAAGTTTTTCACACAGAAGGTGGTTGAGCACTGGAACAGGTTCCCCATGGAAGTTGTTACAGCATGAAGCCTGTCTGAGTTCAAAAAGCGTTTGGAGAATGCTTTCAGGCACCTGATGTGATTCTCGAGATGTCCTGCACAGGGCCAAGAGCTGGACTCAGTGATCCTGTTGGGTTCCTTCCAACTCAGTATGTTCTATGACTTACACACAGAGCATGCCCAGTCCCACACCAGGCTATGATGAGAGCATTAACCAGAGGATGGGAAGGTGTTCAAGCACCCACTTAGCATGTAAGCATAGATCCAAACTTTTGGAAGCCAGACTAGAAAGGCCAGCACATCAGCAAGACCCTGAACTCCACCTCTAAACACAGCGTGAAAAAATCACCCTATATAAATGCAAACACGAAACATTTGTCTAACACCTCATTCCTCTGAAAATTAAATTTGCTGAACTGCTGTATAGAGTCAGATGCTAAAGAGTCACATAGATATCCATGTTGCCTTTCTGGCATCCAAACACAGATAATTTTATCTTGGCTGGCATCTGTGGAAAACCAGAGGTGCTTTCAGGCAGGAGGAGGAAAATTTAGAACTGGCAGCATAGAGAATCAGCTTTTGTCAACTGTTTAGAGACCTCAGCCAGGCACAGGGAAATGTGCTTTTCCCACACAGAGAGGGAGAGGGCAGACACTGCACGCAGAGGATCTGCAGGGGACAAAGAGAGCAAAGCAATGGGAAATTGCTGAATAGGATGCACTTCACTTCAAAAAACGGGTGGCAGGAGAGAAAACTATTTTCACTCCTAAATTCCTTTCACTGTCTAAAGCTAAATGTATCTTAAAATGTACAAATTTTGAGGAGACAGTGGTAAGCAGGAAGAGGAGGTTATTTTACCTGTTTCTTGCAGATCTAGCCATGGAGTTGTTGCAAATCTCCCTGTATACACTTTAACAAGAACATATAAACTGTGCACAAGCTGTTCTTCTGATCTTCTGGCAAATGCATATTCCCCGTAAAGCAGATGAACCCAACATCACACTTGAGTTTTCCTCATGAACTCTTTCACATGAAATGCATTAATAGGCAAAAAATGTGTCACAAAACCTTCTTGAATAACACCAGAAGGAAGAAAATCTTAATTCAGTTCCGTAGGTTTCCTTGAAAAATCATCTATAATGATATTTTGCAAAATATATTAATATAAGTATAAAGCCTAAATTGTATGTTTTCACTCTTCTCATGGTCTCTCCCTTTGTAGCAAGGCACAAGGACCACATAAAATGACTTATTGGGAAAACCTGAGACAACTGGCCAATCTCCAAGCCATTGTTAGCCATACAAGAATGTGCCTACACATGGTTTAATATAGACACCATAGAGAGGGAAGTACTACTCTGTAACGAATGAAGTTTGTTTTACTGAAAGAGCTGTGGTTGTACTGTGTAAATGTTTGACATTCATGTTGTATGAAGCCGACTTCCACTTAACTCGTTTGATCATTATTAAATGACATTTGGAATTGTTGCATTAGACTGACTCAACAGAGTAATTGTCAAGTCTCACAGGAGTGAGAAAATAAGCTTCTAAGAAGCCTCACTTCACCATGTTTAAATATTAGACACATTGCTTTGCTCCCTGCTGGGACTCAAGGGATTGCCAGCACACAGATCACAAGATTCCATCTTCTAAGGATGCAAAATAATTGTACAACAAATAAACTGAGAAAAGTAATTTGAGCTCAGAATTTATCCAGCTTGAAATTCCCAAGAACTCTGAGTGTATTTGAGAGGCATTTACATAAATGACCAAGGAGTAACAAAAACCACTTGCTCATGACAGACTGTAGATTAAAATACACAAAAAGAGGCACATAATAGTGTTGAACTCAATAAGACACTGGAAGATTTTTGTAGGATGTTTCGACTGTAATGTTACATCTAATCAACTCCATTTAAAAAAATCAGATTTATTCAAAACCTTGTTTCTTATTGAATTACCATACTACTGCATTACTAAGATTTTTTGAATGCAAGAAAAGAAAATATTTTTAAAAATTGTTACTTCCCACGTTAAGATAAATGGGGTTACTAGAGGATCCAAAAAACCCTGGCTTCTGCTCTGCCATTTGTCTAAAAGCTGTAAGTAAAAGATTTGGAAACAGAAAGAATTTATGGAGCTTTGAAAAGACAAAAAAGCGCCTCTAAACTAAACAAAACATGATACAGGTACCCATCCATCACATGCAATTAGTTCTGTTTCAAGTACTTAATACAATGAGAAGGCTCTGAAAATCTTACTGCTCTAAAATAAATCAATAATCTGTTTCACATATTTATCATTGTTCAGAATGACGCAGAGTGCCATAAAATTGAACAAACACTTTTCCAAGGCAGTTAATGTCATGCCATCCTGAAAAATATTAAAATAATCACAAGTCAGAGGCTGACTGTCTTGGAATTTTAGGGACTTTGTCCCTCCAGTTTCTTGAAGTTGAAAGGGTTCTGACAAGAGTCGGAGTAAAATTCAAGAAAAACAATCTTGCAACTGTATTTTTTTCCTTTTATTAATATAGCAATTATTATTTATAAGTTTAAGTCAATTCTATATAACTATATTTTTTTAGCTACCTTTGCTGTAATTATGGTATGACGTTATTACAAATGAAATTTATACCAGAATGCAAAATATAACTTCAGTGTCACAGCTTTTAATTTTTAGCATGAAAGAAACTATTTATGAGCCATCCAACTTAGAGTGAACTGAATTTTAGCTGAAACATTTTGCAACCAATATACTGACAATGCAGACTATGTCAATGAGCAGATTAACTGACACATATTTTTGGAGGCTATTTAAGAATTTACTACCATGTCTTTGATCTCATATATAGGGCTGATAAAAAGCAAAAAAACCCCAAACAAACAGATGAACAAACAAACAAACAAAAACCCCCAAACCAAGAAAAATTCAAACCACAGAAATAAAATCCCAAAATTATGAAAACTGGGGGGAAATTGGAATGTGAGATTTGAATTAATAACATATGAATTAAGAGAACAGGTCCATTTAATGTTATGTTCAAAGTCATAGGAATCAAAATATTTTAGATTAAGAAAGCAACAGAATCAGATCAATTAAGGAATAAATAGGCATACTGCAAACTTACTGGTGAACAACGAGATGATTATAGGAGCAGACAAAAGTATCAAGCACCTGCTACTAACCCAGACTCACATTCATGGACAGAAAAATCAAGGCGAAGAAAAACAAACAAAACATTTTTTCAAGTACCAGCTTTAGAAAAACCATTGCTGTGAGCTGATTGATATGAAGAGACAAAGAAAACTTATTTCCCAAGAACAACCCAGGTGGAAAAGTCCTCACAAAACAATAGGCAGTAAGTAAAGTAATATTTCAAGGACACCAATCTCCTTTTCCTGTAGGCTAAGAAAGTGCATTAACCCACGTCTAAAATTTTCAAGAATTCTCCTGGTGGCACACTCACTTTCTCCTTCTTATACATGAAGAGCACCCAATAAAATTGTTTTATGGCAAATAAAAGCAGACTCTAAGTCAAGCTGTGAATAACTCCAAGCACATGACAGAAGAATCAGCGTGTTTTGTTTTAAACACAAGCTGTCCTCTCTAAATACAGAGTTTGCCACACAAGAGTTAAGTCATAGTCTGGCCTTGTTTAAAGATGAATAGTGCCACCAAAAAGCCTACATTTCTTAACTTTCTTTACTCTAAAAATACTTGAGGCTATACCACAGTTTAATGCGAAAAAAATTCTAGATGAAGCTTGGTAAGTTGGTTTTTTTTTTCCCAAGACACGTTTTGACTTAGCAAACCTCAGCTCTGTGGTCCATGGCCACATGCAGCCCGTAACAGCCCTCAGACCTGCCTGTCACCCAGGATTTCAGAATGATGGCCATAACAGCACAGAGTGCTGCCTGAAGCACAGCACTCGATTCACATACAAACTTTTCCCTTTTCACACCCTGGTGGCAACGGTTGTGTGCTAGAAACAACTACAACACTGCATTACATGTAACTAGTTCAATTTTTTGTGTGTGAAGACAGGACACAATAATTAGGGCAGGGCTTCTAACAGCTATACTTTTCCATGAAATACAATAAACCAACAACTGTTTGCTAATTCAGGAGATCCTAAACATTATAATTATGTATGTCTGTAGAAGTAATTATAACTCTCAACTTTTAATTCTGCTCAGCAGTTAATGCTAGTGTCTCAAAAGCAATTAAATAAAATTAAAAAAGAAATTAAAGTAACTAGTCAGTCACAAGTAAAATTCCCTGGCACAATGTAAACAACCCATAGCTCTTCATCATCTGATAAGCACGACTCCATATATCTTTTCCATTTCTTTTATTTCCATTACATTAATGTACTACAGTCCTTACTAAGCATTGTAGAAGCCACACAGAGTACCATTGTACATATTAACAGTTTGAAATGTGCTCAACGGCACATTTTACTACATTCATATGCCTATTTTTAAAACTTTTCAGTTACTGATTTTGCATCAGTAATTTTTCTTCCATAATCTAACCAATGTACCAAATAAGGTCTAGTAGTTAGTATAAAAAGTACAGCAGCATGAAGCATGAGTTCACATTGCTGGCTACATCTTTATTTAGTCCTCAAAAGCTGTTAGAATTATATTAGCAACAATGTTTCAGAGGACTTTCTCAGAAGTGCGTTAGGATCACTAAGGAGCAGGGATAATCAGAAGATCAAATGCCGCGTGAGTAAGGGTGCACTGCAGCTGCTGCCATCTCCACGCTGCTGCACCGGCCACAGCACCGAGAGGTAGAACACACCCACCTGTGTTGATGTGCGAAGGTCGCCCACCCAGGACCACAGGCTATCGAGGGTGCCAAGGTCAGTCAGAGAGAGAGCTGTTCCCAATTTCTCTGCTGCCCCTAAACACCTAGCTTGACCTAGAAGCTTGCATTCAACAGACACACCAATGGGATTCCCACTTTAAGAGTTTAAGGATAAGTGAGAACTAGATAAAATCAGAAATATCCTACAAAAGTGAAAGCAAATCCACTAATGTGAATATTAGGAAGTAATTCTACGATATTCAAAGATTTTTTTTTCTTCTTTTAAGAGACCTTTTGACTCTTTTATTCCTTTCCTGATTTGTGCATTTATTCCCTGCCCCATCCTCTTATCCTTTTTGATGGGAGGAAAAAGAAATATAATTTTCTTCTTCCCTCGTATCCTGCTACCCTTTGTTCCCACTAGCATGTATGCATAATAGTACATCATTGCTTTTAGACAGAATTCCCAAGATATTTCATTAGGTATCTCTCTGCCAAAACTCGTGATGTATTTAGACTAAAACATTTCAAGTCCTGCAACATCACTGCTGAATTCTTATTCCAATATTGAGCGAGGTTACAAATAACTGTCAAATCCACTATTATATTAGCACAACTGTCAAGACTCTTTCTTTAAAAATTTTTTTGCTTTGAAAGAAAGTATTTTACTTGTTTGTTAAACTCACTGAGATGAGTCAAACTTAAGTACCCAAATACACAAAACAATCCCCCGTAAGTGTCCTTAATTCCTCATAGATTTATTGGTCCCCACACACAGCTGTTGTTTAAAAGATCTTCAAGGGGCCTGTTTACTAAAACAAGTGCCAATTTTGTTTTCAGTTGCACTCAAATTGCCTGCAGTATGGGGCAACAGTGCTAAGCCAAAGAAGGCCTACATGAGCTGCAGTTTGAAGCACTGTAAACGAATTGATATAAAGCACCAGAAGGTTTACACCATGCTGTCAGCATTTCTTGTCTGACCACACAACTCAGAATATGCAACTAAAGCTCACGATATTTTAAAAATCATCAGTATCCTATAGCAACAATATAAAGGCTAACATACATTATCAGTCTGTCTTAGAGTTTTAAACCAGGCTTCCTCACACTAGTTATGGAGCTGAGGAGCTTCCTATAAATAGGTAGAGCATCCAAAGTCTGAAGTTCCTCTAATCCTAAATGTGTTTAAATTAAAACATTTTGTTGCAGACTCCTATGAGGTCAGGATTTCATTACTTCTTTCTCGTATTGAAGTCTACATCACGGTCACCCTTGAAGGTGTTAATTTGGTTTCAAGAATAAGTGTTTTTTATTTAAATACTTTCTAGCAACTTCTGAAAATACTTTGGGAATAATCTCAGTTTGGGAAAAGTCCAACTTCCAAAATAATCTCAACTTCCAACATGTTTCCTACTCATGACGGTTTCTGCAGAATGCTATGGGATGCATCAGGGAAGAGTGATAAATACATGAGAGTTCATACTCAGAAGGGTACCATTCACTATTCTTTAGAAGGCACTATGTGAGAACAATGAAGATGAGACACATGTTACAAGAAAGATGAGGCACACTTATCAGTTAAAAAACAAGAGTCTGTATCTGTTGAGGTCCCCCAAGAATGTATGAGGATCCATAATAACCACTAACTGGTGTCAGGTAAACTGGTTAAGACGGCCAAGTATTCAAGAATTGCATTTATAAAGAAATCTATCATGATGGGCATAACAGTACACCCTTAGTGTAAGAATGCGTCCAATTTCTTTTTGATATGTTCAAAAGCATCTTTCCCCATATAGTCCATGCGCCCTTCCTCCCATTTTCTCCGTTCATCTTCTGGAATTGGTTTTGCTGGTTTGAAGTGAATAGACAGCTCTGAAACAGAATGTGCAATCTCGTTCTGTGAGAAGAAGAACAGTGAGAAAACAGTCATTTGGTTGTTCTCATTTCAATATTGTGAAGTTAAACCTTAAATGACAAACTCCCAGTTAAAACAATAAAACAAACAATAGTCACACATTCATTCCTGTTTTGATAATGTGACCTCATTTTCCCATGGTTTTACTACTTTCCATGGCATCTTTGAACATACCAAAGATTTATTTTACTGATCTTAACTCAGATCTTGGCATACTCAGCAACAATACAATGAAAATAATACAAATACTGCCTGGTTAGAGTAGAATATCTGCTACAATAAAGAATTTATAGTTTATCTCTTCAAATCTTGTCTCCAACAGGCTTTCGTGTGAACATACATTTATAGAATTCTTGGTAACTTGTTTTATTTGAACTCCAGTGTGATGAGCATTACTTAGCAGATGTGAGACAGACTGTTCATTAAATTAATTCAAAAGATGGACACTCTTCATTATACCAACAGCTAGCTCACTTTGAATGACAGTCCAAAATTGTAAATGCTGGTTCAAAGTCAAGTCATCATAGGTGCACAAATGCAAGACACATTATTAGTGATAATTTCTACCACATAAAAGAAAAACTGTGTCCGCAATTGACCAATGCCAGCAAAAAGGGAACATCCCAACAATTATAACCTGTAATAAAGATGAAATGTAAGAAGGACTAATCAAGGCAGCCACTGAAAAACTGCTTTCAGTACTACTCAAAGAGGCTCATAGGAAAACAACTCATATTATAAACAAAGCTGAAATCAACTAGAACGGCTTTCTAGTGAAGCCCTCACGAATTCAAGGTAAAAACTTTTCAGAATAGAACTTAATGGGCAGGAATCAACATCTTAAACTGCCTAAATACCCTGGAATATCCAGTACATCTGCCAGTTTGGGGCAGATAAGGCACAGGACTTGTGCAAGACGAGGTAAGGTATTTCAAACAGCCAACATGACACTAAATGATTGGGTGACTGCATCCTCCCATATGTATCATCCCTACCTGTGACCCATTGAACTCTAAACCTGGCAAAATACTCTGAGGAGCGTGCTTGCTTCCTGCATATGCAGACATGCAACAGTACCTGGTATTTAATTTTCAGCCCTCAGTAAGGTGTGAAGATATCTTTCTTTATCGTTGGCAAGTTTTATTAACAGCTTTGGAAGCCTTTAACAAGATGACCGGAATCATCATGTTTTTAGAAATTAAGAATTTTAGCTGGAGCCCAAACACCCCTGGGTGCACAGGAGCGTCAGTTTTGTTTCTCAGTTTTAAAGTATTTCACCACAGTGCTTCACATTCATACAAAAGCCCTCACTAGGAAAATGGCTGTGCTGTGTACCTTACAAATCCTTGGCACCCTGTCAACCCCACCAACACTAAGTCTGCCCCTGTTGTCACACTGCCCACATGTGCAAGTACCCATAAACGCAGGGCAAGATCACCAAGGGAAGCCTAGTCACTAAGGCTCCTGCTCATTCCCTTTCCACTTGCTTGGAAACATCACTTCAGCAGGTAAAAAAACCCACAACAAAACAGAACAGAACAAACAAACAAAAAATACCCAAACAGCTTTACTTCTATTAATATTGCAAAATAAAATTAACAGCATGCATTGGTTACTTGGGGGTTAGCACAGGAAAATACACATTTAAAATCTCAAAGTTTTGAAAAGAAAACTAGAAAGGGATCACAACACAGCATTGGAAACAGTTAAAGTATTACACAGCTAAAAGATTAAGGAATATATTTGCACATTGCATTATAATTAGTTGAGCTTTCCCAAAATTATTTTGGCAGCAAAGACACACATGCAGTTATCAACAGATGTTCAATGCACAAAACTACATGTACCGTTTCTGAGGTTTCCTGAAATGCAGGTTGAAATACAGGTTGTTCTGAAGGTCTCTCAGGCTCAGAGAGACGGACGTTAGAATCTCTTGGTTCGACTTCATATACAGGTTGCTAAAATACAGCCACTGAGGTTTTATTAGGGCAATATTTTCTCATAATTTCCTTTTCATGAGAATTCATACAATACAATACAATCACTTTCAGTCTTGGGTAGAGTAAAGCAATGAATGGGAGGGAAGCAAGGAAGCACATTACCACCAAGGAGAAAATTCGTGTCACCCAGCTTTAGCTATCAAAAATGGCATTGAATCAAAGCTCCTACTATAATCAATCTAGGATAAGTACCTCCAGAGGGCAGCTCATCTCATCCTAAAATAGGTTCAAAGTGGCTGTTATTCTTCAGTGACTACACATACAGCCTTGGAAGCAAGATTCCTACCATTCATGAGGCCAAACTTCAACAAGAAAAATCTCATTTTAGGATAATAGCTTGCTCCCACATAAGCTTTTTATGTGCAGGAGATAAGAACAGAACAATGTATTCCAAAACAGAGGTAAAATAGATTGCCCAAAAAATATCGTCCCAAATATCTGCTTTTGACAGCTATCAAAACATTAATGAGTAGACAGATGTTATTCCAAAGTCTTTTCCCCTAAAATAATCCCACAAGACTGTTGAAGCTGAGCAACAAAAAGTAGAATGATGGTATTTTTAAGTAAGAAGAGAAGCAGGCTATTACTGTCCAATTAATATGATCTTCTGATAAACCAATCCTGGTAACAGAAATACTAATAGAAACTTAAATTTTAATTAAACTACTTCAGGTGAACATTCTAAATTGCATTCTAAAAGCAAACTCTTTCAACTTCCAGACACATCACACATGCATTACTAAAGATTAAAGAAAATAAATAGGCTTTAGATTATTTTTAATGCTAGTGAGAAAATTCAATAGCTATGCCTAAATTGAAGATACAATCTTCCAGATCAGGAGGATAATGAAAGAATCCCCTTTTAGTATATAATTTGACTTTGTTACTGCATATAATAATATACAACACACTCACAGCTTTGAAAGCGAGTTCCTCAGGTGAGCATGCTGTGGGATTTACTTCATTTGTCTGCTCTGGGAGCTCAGGCATTTGCAGTGAACTGGCCACATAAGGACTGACCTTCTTCAGTGTAACTTCAACTCCATTGAAAGCATGCTAATGAAAACAAGAACGTCTCACCACTGAAATACAATTTTCCAGTAAAGTAATAACTTATTTACAACAGTTGCACTTCCTTAGAGGGATTTCTTCATAGAAGGAATAAATTAATAAATGCAAAAGAAGTGTATGGTCGTAGATTCAGAGCATGTTGCAGTTTAGGTTTTTGCTTTTTTGCACTCATGAGTACACCAGCATCATGAGGTAAATCTATCAAGTATTTCCACCTTCATTTATCATAGTTGAAATATTTCTTTAATATGCAATGTCTTAAAAATTAAAGCATGTTAAAGTATAAGATCAAAAACTACCCATTCCTTCCTCTGCTTTCCAATTTGTCATGAGGTTAACAAGCCAAATTATTCTCTGAGGCTTTGATGGTAAAATTTTCAACTGATCTTATGGGACTGTGCAATTAGTTCAATTATGTTAATAATTTAATATTACAAAATATTATGAAAATATTTACATATGCATAAATGGGATCTAATTTGTCATGTCTGGATACAAAATTAAAAATTGTACTTCTACACATTTCTTTATGCTACTGGTCTCCAGGAAATAATCTATTTATCAACAGATTTTTTTTTATTCTATTTATGAAAAGCACACGTTGCTGTGTTTCCTTTGAAGAAAAAAAAGCATAAAGAGATCAGTAAATGTCTGATGACATAGGAGTATTGTATATAACATCCTAAATTCAATTAACACTGCTTTTGCAAACCTCATTTATTTGTTATGACCCTCATAAAACAAGTTGTTATGTAGTTCTGAAAAGGTAAATTTCATTACGGTTCAAGAGTTAGTTTGATGGTCTATATCAATTTAGCTTCAAGAAAAACAAAAGTCCGTTTGTTTCATGACCAGATTATCCCTTCCCTGGCTAATTTATATCATACTTTTGAATGCACATACATTACCATAAAAGCTTTATCGATTAAGAAGATGGCTGCAGGATACCTTGGGAAAGCAGATAGTACTAGAAATCCTTCCTAAACGGGTACTTTGGACACTTCTATAAGCAATCAGTGCTACTACCAACCAACAAATACCAAGGTTTCCCACACATATTGGGATTGCATGGCAAGGTTTTGGTAGCACAGTGATTACAGGAGCAGCTTCTGTGAGAAGCTGCTCGAGGATTCCCCCAAGCTCAATGTAGCCAATGCCAGCTGGCTCCAAAATGGACATGTCACTGGCCAAGACCAAGCCCATTGGTGATGGTGGTAGCACCTTTGGGAGAAGAGATTTAAGAAGGAGGAAAATCCTCCTTCTTAAAAGAAGGAGGAAGGAGTTGCCTTGCAACCGGACCACTGCAGCCAGAGGAGTGAGCATGCATGCGAATAACAACTCTGCAGACACCAGGGTTACTGAAGAACGAAGGGGAGGAGGTGCTCCAGGTGCCAGAGCAGAGATAACCCTGCAGCCCATGGTGCATAAGGATGTCATTCTGTAGCCCATGGAGGTCCACGGTGGATCATAGATCCACCTGCACTCCGTGGTGGACCCCACATCACAACAGGCTGATGTGTGAAGGAGACTGTGAAACCATGGGAAGCCCATGGTGGAGCAGGCTCCTGGCAGGACCACCTGCTCCAGTGCAGGCTCGCTGGCAGGAGTTGTGACCCGGTGGGGGACTGACAGTGGGACAGGCTGTTCCTGAGGGACTGCATCCCACAGAAGGGAAGTCTTCACTGGAGCAGTTCATGAAGAACTGCAGCTCATGGGAAGGACTCATGTTGGAAAAGTTCATGGAGGACTGTCTCCCATGGGAAGGACTCCACACTGGAGCAGGGAAAGAGTGTGAGGAATCCAACCCTTGAGGAGGAACGAGCAGCAGAGACAACATGTTATGAACTGACCAGAGTCCTCATTCCCTATCCTCATGTGCCACTGAGGGGAAGAGTTAGAGAAAACAGGTAGTAAAGTTGAACCCAGGAAGAAGTGAGAGATGGGGCTAGATGTTCCAAATTTGGGGTCAGATCTCATTACTCTACTCTGATTTGATCCGTAATAAATTTGATTAATTTCCCAAAGTTGAGCCTGTTTCACCTTTGATGATATCTGGTGAGAGATCTCTCCCTGTCCTTGTCCAGACCCATGAGCCTTTCCTTATGTTTTCTCTCCCCCATCCAGCTTAGGAGGAGAGCAATAGAGTGGTTTTGGTGGACACTTGGAGTCCAGCCAGGGTCATCCCACCACATCATATAATTTCTTCTTCTAGCAAACACAGAATTTTCAGAATTTTTGGTTTTGATTCCAACATATTCCCACTAACTCCTTATCAGTTACCTTGCATTCCTCAGATTCTGAGTCTTCCATCTTTTGAAGTTTTTCCCACAAAGGCAGTATACTGGCACTGTATATATTCCACCAGAGGGCAAGAAATGACAGCTGATGAAAAGATCCAGAGGTGGTGCCATCCTGCACAACTCTCTTTGTTTGAAGGTTGTATTTGTAGTTCCAGGGCTTTGTTGCTCCCAAGAAGTGAACAACTTTGGCATCTCTACCAAAACTGTAGAGATCAAACATACAAGTCTACACATAAAATATATTTTTAGCTTATGTAGGCTCCTAGAAGAAATATGCTTACTCACAGGTGAGGTAATTTAACATTTTGCAACAGCAGCACATTTGAGTTATATATATTAGTATTTTTTTTCTGCCTTCCTGGTTTAATTATTCTTGTTTAACATACAGAAAACAAAAAGTTGCATTGCCATTTGCTTCCAGCTGTTGATTCTAGTAGAAAAGTTCATGAAGGAAACTGACAGGCTCCTGCAGTACTATTTCCAGTTCTCCTTCATGCTCTATTCACAAGCAAATACATATCCCTCCAAATATTTAATCACCAAAATTGAGTATTACTGATCCCGTATTAAAAATTATTAATAAATACATCGGCTTAAGTTCATCTTTGAGTAAGAGTGTATTGTGCAACTGGAACAGAAATTCATGACGCCGTAAATCCAACTTGCCTTTTACCACAAAAGTTTCTCAACTGCATTGTCTGGAGTCATATAATTAGTAGCACAAATTTCATCTCATAGAAGAACCTAAGGAATGGCTCAAAAAAAATTTAAGCAATGCCAACTGTTTCACTAAGAAATTACTCAAGAACAAGGGGACAAGTTTAAAAGGAAACCTGTCAGAACCTAATGCCAAAGTACTTATATTTAGTCAAAAATGAAAGAAGCTTCTTTGAAAGAACATAAAAGACAGTGTAACCAACTCTGGGACTCTCCCTGTGTCCAGACATTCACATTACATATAAGCTTCTACTGCATGGTTTCTACGTAAGATCATTTGTGATACTGCAATTTATAATCAACAGAATATGCCATTATTACTCTCTCTTACAAAAGGATGTTCATTAGCAAACTACAGAGGTTTACAGTCAATCAGAAGTGTTATTACTTACTGATTGAAAGCAGGAACGTAGGTGTATATAGAGCTGCTGCTTAAGTTATAGATGAAAGGCAAGTGTTTGCCAATATCTGCTGTTGCCCAGTGGCTGAAGAAGCTGTTCAACAAGCCTTGATCACCTCCTAAAGAATACATAAAACAGTATTACCATAACACGTGTACACTCAAATTTGTATCAAAATTTCACATCCAAGGATGGGAGTGAGACTGGGGATTGAGATTGGCGTGTTCATGGGACTGCAACATGGACTTGAAAATATGGCCATATGAGCATGTGAAAGTGAATAATACCTGATTCACTACGAAGCAAGTTCAGTGTAAATGAAGTCCTATTGTAATATATGAAGAAAGGAGTAGTGTTTGGTCTCCCTCAGAGCAGAAGGCTGAAGATCAGCTGTATTTCTCTCTCCTAAGCCAGACAGCAAAATTAAAACTTACCGAGCAAGACTCTGACATAATGTCCCTTCACTGCCCTTTTCTGGGAAGTACAGTTCATAGTAAGTCAGCGGGTCTCAAATACAGTGTAAGAGGCAAAGTTTTGCACCGTGATTTCCCATAAGGTACAGTCACATAAAGCCCAGAAGCTGCTGCCTTCCTCTGTTCTGTCTCATAGCATGGAAACCATGGCTTGCACTTCATTCCTTACGCCTTGAGCCTTACCATCAAAGCTGCCATGTTCAGCAGCAAACTGGAGCAGCAGGTTGTAAGTCTTCAAGGAGGGCCGGAACACAAATACACCACTATTGAAGCAGTCAGGCCAGCCAGAATCAGGAGCTGCCGAAAACTCTTCTCGATCAAACAACTCATCAACATTGCAAAGTACCTCAGGGAGAGTAGGAAAAGAGAAAAAAATGTAAGAGTAAATGTTTATCTAGAACATGCATTGTCAAATTAGTACCAATGGAGTAAATTGCTGGTTTGACCTAGTATATGGCTTGCAGAGCATAAAAGCAGTAGCATTGTAAAATATGCTAGGGGTCAGAATCTCTATTTTTAATATAATAAGGCAACACTAATTGTGGTTCCCCATGATTTCTCTGACAAAATGCAAAGCCTGTGAAAATATTTCATGAACTGTGGAGACTATCCAAGGTCCCTTTAAATATTATATCATGAAAACACACAATTTCCTTCTTTCTTAACTCACCTTTCCATAGTCCATTATTTTTGATAACTACAACAGAACAGAATGAAAATTGGGAATCTATATCTTTTTATGAAGCAACAGACTGACTAAAAGGGTGGTAGAAAAACTGTCTCTTGCTACCAGTTTTCTAATGTAACTTAAATTCAGAGATTTGCTTTTCTTTTTTCTTTTAAGCTTCACAAGGAAGTGGGAAAATCAAACAGGTTAAGGCCCAGATAACTTCTAAAGTTTGTGGAAAGACAGCTGTGCAGTCACTAGAAGTCAGGACCCCACCTACAGCTGAGCCACTGTGAAAGTCAGAAGAAAGTTTTTTTAGATGTAAGATTACTTAATTGAATTTAAAACAAAGACAAAAATTTGCCTTCCTCCTTTAATTTTAATGTAAAGCAAGAAATCATAAGCCTTCCTCCTCAAGAAGAATAACTTAATTTGGTTTCTAATTCAAATACAATCCTATTAAATTAAAATGTATTCCGATCTTTCAAAGTGAGCCATGAAAGTACAAGGGACGGTTGACATGATTGTCCTTGCCAAAATTAAGGCCATTTTTACGTCTATACATTGAAAAACTTTAAAAAATATATCAATGTGTCTGGGATTTTTTTCCATTTTAAAACCGTCCTGCCTTCCTGACCAGAATAATTCCAAACAAAATTATGTGAGAGACATCTATTTTAAATTTCTGTCAGAAGACCCAGTGCATAGAGTGAGTTTGTGATCTCTTTTGATGACAGTCCTGAGGCTACTCTCCAAAGTGAACTTATTTTTATGCAGCCAGCACAACTGAGAGAATTGCTAAAATGTGCCAGGGTGGAGCTCCTGCGACCGCCAGCAAATCCAGTCATTTCTCAGGCCGGTAGGATGCCTGACAAGGAAGCATGCCACCATCAGAGATGGACACAAATGTTTCCATGGCTCCCACTCCACTCACCAAAGTGTCTGCATCCATGAAGACACATTTGCTGTAACGAGTAAGAGTCCAACAATGAAGCTTAGTGAAGGTTACACCCAGTTCTGGCCTCTGCATCAGAGCCAAATGGACTGAATCAGCGCTGTCAAGCACATCCACCTCGATCACTTCATCAAAGACACTGCTAAGGACTGACCTACCAGAGTGAGCAGCAGAGAGGAAGAAGGGAATTTAGACAAGTTCATCAGAGTTCACTTCAGGCATGAAAACAGTGACACACAGCACCGCATTAATTATGACAAAAACCAAAGCTAGATTGATTGGTTAGAGTAAGAAGTCAGAAGGGAAAAGTCCTTGCAAACAGCCTACTGAAGTGGCAGCTATCAGGCCATAAAATGTGTCTTCCCCTGTGGGGGCCAGCACATCTCAAAAGCAACAGTTGCTGTATGGAGAAAACAATCCTTATTTTAATCACTTCTCTCCTACAGAAACACCAACAGAAATTAAAGCAGCTTTCATCCTGCACAACTGATTCCAAAGAGCAGCACCATACTGTGTTCATGATGAGATATGCACTGTCAGCACACTCATTTGGACCTGTTGTGCCCAAGTAAACACAGCTTCAAAACTGCACCTTTTATAAGGTGCATATATACTTGCTCACCGTATATGGTTGCTCACTACTATGTAGCATCTCAAATGAGACTTTTAGCTAAACATCTTTTTCTGTGCATGCATTTCATGGGAATTTTATAGGTAACACCAAAGTAGGTAATTTACCTTCAAGAAGTAAGAAAAAATGTCTTTTAAACACAGCTTATTTATTTACATTACACTATTATAATTAAGGTCCTCAATGTCTCACAAACACAGAAAAAGAAAAGCCTATGCTGATTTAAATCTAGATTTCAGGGTCATTAGCTTTTGCCTGATTGATCTTCAAGGAACAGGAATTACCTG
The DNA here is from genome assembly GCA_013398955.1 of Callaeas wilsoni. Lineage (NCBI taxonomy): Eukaryota > Metazoa > Chordata > Aves > Passeriformes > Callaeidae > Callaeas > Callaeas wilsoni. Next base: position 38,315 of record VWPU01016114.1, read on the forward strand.
GGAAAGAACTAGGTGTAGTACAGATTTTTAGAAGTATATGTCAGTGATCTACTTGTTTTAAAAAATGCTATCCTCGATGTAAAGGTTTTTCTTCCCACTGAATGGGCATGAAAAGAATTACAGACTTAGTATCGACCCATGTATCAAACAGATACAGTATTCCTTCAGGAAGGTTACAGTGTTCTGACAACATCCATATTTCAAAAGTCTGTAAAAACAGATTTTTGTGCATCCAGTCACAGCAAAAATTTGAATATGTGTTTCTTGAGCCAGATGCATTGTAAAAACATTCACATGGCATACAGAAAACAGGAGCTTGCACACTTCCTAAGATGTAGCAGAACTAAGAGTTTCAGTTGCTATGGCATGGCAAGTGCCTTTTAACAACTGTCACAGTCCTCCAAATAACAGGGCTTGAGTTCAGACTTAGTAAGATTTCTGTAAATGCTATTCTGCAGTGCCTGTAGAATCACAACACAAATTGCAAAGTGATTTATACAAAAAAGCAAAAAGAAACTAATTTCTTATCATCATAGCAGTGCACCATATTTTAAGAACATTAGTCATGTGAAACTGAGCCCTTAGGTTTATGGAGAGTTCTAATGTCACAGGTAGTTATGTATCTCACTCTAAGAGAGAAAAACATGGGGGGAAAAACAGTAGGGGAAGACACTAAAAACTTAGTTCCAAATTTTCAACTTAAGTTCTCAACTCTGAGACAAATTCCAGCCACAAGCTCTACTTCTGCAAGTGAATTCTTAGTAGGCTTAGGAGCTTATCATATATGTTATTTGAGACTCTTCGAATCACTAGCCAAGGGGGAAGTTCTAGGCATAATGCTGTGAAATCCGCATGAAACCTATCAAAATCTTTCACGTTGTTGCTTATTCTTCCACTATTTAAATCTCCAAATACACATTAATTCTTACCTCATCCCACTGGAAACCTCTGGGGTGATTAGAACTGCCAGTTTTCTGGATGTCTTATGGTTCCTTAATGACTGTCCGAGAACAAGAGCGCCTTGACAATATACATCATCAGTAGCAAGGGTCACAAAGGCTTGATCTGTTACTGCAAAAAAAGATTCAGAAGAGTCACTTTACAGCTTTAACGTAAGCCCTTTTAGCAGGCTCCCTCCTGTTCCAGATAAAAGACAACCTGTGGCTTATAACAACCTGCAGTTCCTGTAATGAGCTCTTTTCTCTCACAGACTCCCCCCAAAAGACACAATTGAATAGAAAATCCAGTGAATGTGAGTGCAGAATGTGTGTTTCTGATCTATATTATTTTTGTTTGCCTGATTTACATAATAGCAGGTATGAAGTTTTTGGACTAGCCTTAAATAAGTAATTTCCAAAGTTTTATTGCCTAAATGTATTGTTAATCAAAAAAGCTGACCTGTACATATTTAGATTTTATATTTAACTAATGTAGTATAATACAAGCGATAAGGAAAATGTTCTTGTTTATACAGTGCCAAAAGCTAAGGAAAAGAACAAGATGTTGAGTACTAGCCAGAAATGTTCTTTCCATAATGCCACTGAATCAACCCAGCATTACATTTGCTCTGTCTTCTTTGTACTGGGGTACCTGGTGCTGGCTGAACAAGTGCAGAGAAATTCCTACCGAGATCAGTACACCTCCCAGAAGCTGAGAATCCCTACCTCAAGTAACTCCAGGAAATTTAGGAGTTTTCCTCAGTGTCAAGAGATACGTGAGAAAGCAAGTTATAATAAAAAAGAAAGCAACCTACACCCCCGCACAACAGGAAACAATGTATTTTGTAGAGATACCAGGCCAGTGGCCGGAGCACAAGGGGCTGCTTCTTCAGCTCTGGCCTGTGACAGAACCATCACTATCAGAGCCCTCCTGGGGAGAGAACCTGTAACTCAGCAAGGTGAGCAGTCTCCTCGGAGTAGGAGGATGATACATTCCAGGCTGCAAAATTAACCGGAACAAGATGAGCAGGTCACATGGATGAGGGGAATTCCACTGACCTCTACAGAACTTCAATAAACACTTGTGCTGAAATACTTGTTTAGAACCACCATCATCTTAAGGGACAGGCAATTGCATTAAATAAATTAAAACAACCAAATAACACCAACATAAACAACCTGTCATACAGTTTCCAGGGTCTGTGAGAACCAAAAGGAAAGAATCTCACAGAACTAGTTGCAGAGAACTCAACAAATGACCTCATGGCTGCCTCAGCCAGAGGCTGCCGAAATGAAAGAGTTCTAACCCCTAACCATCATCAAGGTATGCAGTAAAGTATGGTTGATGACCGTGATAAGCTAAGAGATACTAAGAATTTTTATTTTTTATGTGCCCCAAATCCACAGCAAAACACAGACCCACTGGTGTGCTGCCTTTCCCCCCACTTTTTGCCCTCTTTCACTCATCTCCAGCCAGTCAGCTTCATCTCAAGCACACATACCTTACATTTGCTGACATTGCCACACATCTCTGCACCTCAGGAGAATCTCAGTAAGTCAAACTTGGCCAAAACAAAACGAATCATCCATCCAAACTTAAAATGGTTTGCATAGCCCACAGCTAAGCAAACTCTAGTAACATTTCTAATCACAATTTCCAGATGAAGTAAATGAAAAAATTAGCTTTCAATTCTCCCATTATAATAACAGCTCAAGCAAGTTATGGGTGTTCCAGAACACAGTGAATAAGGAGTTGCTTTAAAACGACAGATGTGAAGTAAACTGCTCCCACTGCAATTTTCCAGAAGGTTAAAGGAATAAATATAAGCATCCGTAAAAATCGATGTAAACCCAAAAACCACTGAAGGCTACTTCAGCAATAAAATTACTCTGAAAAGACACAAAAAGTCAACAAAAAAAAGCAGTTTTGTGTTAGGCAACAAGCATCTTCAGCCAAAGAAAGGTAGTAAAACAACAACTGACAGGAATGTGGGAGTTAGGTTAATATAAAAAACAAATTGTGAAATGAGTTGGAGTTCTGATCTTAAAATACTGTTTCAAATAACAACCACAAAACTGAACACAATCTTCACATGGCTTTTGCAAATTCTTTTGGCTACAGAAGCTGAATCTTTACATAAGTAAAACATAGAAAAATACACAAACTACTCATCAAACAGTTCAGCAAGCTGGTATGGAAAATTACCACATTCTCGAAATGCTTTAGTGTCCTGTACCCCTGTGGTCATAACCACGAGGAAGCAAACTGCCAAACGACTGCTGCTTCTAAGAAACTCTTGCTGATACCTCACAAGGAACAGAAACTGTCTGTTTTGAGAATCAGGTGTGGGATACATGTTGTGGTCTTCTTAATACAGTGAATCATCAGAGATAATTAAATAGATAAACTATTGATTGAAAATATTTAACATTAAAATATTTCTGGTGCAAAGAGAGAAGCAAATCCTAGTGATTTTAAAATCATACAGGGGCATCACTAATTCATTAAGGATCCAGAGGGGGTTTAAAATAAAAATATTTTAATGTTACTTTTCCTTTCATCTAATCCTTGCTTTCAAGAAGTGTTACTTGACTTGCCTTGTTTATAAAATTCTTCGGAATACAGCCTATAAGTAAACATTTTATTTTTATAACTGAAACTAAGGATGAGGTTTTTATATACATTTTTGGAAGTAAATGGTTTACCTGAAAGTTTCCATTTAGCTGAAATCAAGGACAACACATTAAATCCAATGTAAGCAGGTTTTCACTCACTGACTTTAAAAGATCAAATCTTCTTTAAGTTTGAAAGCCAGAGGTGTATGTATTTAAATTCATTGCACCTAGTTTTTTGTTTGGTTCTTTTTTTAAAGTGTCAAGGAGACCATTAAGCATAACTTTAATTCTTTGTGCTAAATGACAACAAGATTTTTTATGGACAACACCTATTGTTAAGGGTATTAAATTTTCAAACAAATTGTTTTCAGGCTGTGGATCCTTATGGCTAATACAATACCACTGACTATCAGTGAATTATGAGAAAAGTAAGTGTATGATTAGAATCCCATTAAAACCCCATCATATGAATTTAGAAATCTGCTCATTTCTCGTGTCTGGATTACCACAAAGCACATCACGATGCAAATTAAGAAATCATTATCATCAGTAGTGGCTCCTCAGTTTTATTACCTAACAATATTTTCTTAGAACAAAACAAGGATTTTCAAGGAAGTAACTTGTTGAGCTATTCTAGAACCTGCTCTGCAGCTACACAGAAAAGACAGCAAAAGTAATGTGAATCACTGCAGTCAGGGTGATCTTACGTGGAACTCATTACAGCTTTTTTTAGCCAAGATAATGAACTTTTTATGCTGCTTACTCATAGAAATAGTACCTCTGACACTGCCAGAGGCAAAATTCTTCGACAGGCATAAAAACTTATTCTAGGGCACCTAAAAGCTTTATTTAGAATACAAACAAACAGGGAAAACAGACAGGGTGGTGCTCACTTTGATGTTCAAAGAGAAAAAGAGAATTAGAAAACACCAGGTACCCATTTTGAGAATCAGGAGTGACTAATAACAACAAGCGTTGAGTTACCCAAGTTGACCTGCCAATTTCAAGACAAGTTTAAGTAGGATAGGGAGGTTTTCTTCATAATCCACTAGACATAGCTCTTAAGTCATATTTTTTATTTCTTCTGATAGACAGAGAAAGGATAAAAGTTCTCCTTCTGCAGCTCCTAGAGTAACAATTCAAATTTCCAAGCTGTCCACTGCAAAATGGCAACAAGAGACCAGACACTCATATGTTATGATTTTTCTGTAAGAACATTCTAAGTAACACATTGTCATCTTATGCATAAAAACAAGAGCAGATAAATCAATAGCTAAAAGCCTCCAACAGGCTGGTTAGGTCCCCAGTGCCTGCTGCCATTCATACTAACCAGCCTTGTACAACTGCTTCCTTAAACTCCTCCCTGACACCATCTGTTGCTGTTTTGTCACCTCCCCGCTTCTACTCCAGAACCCATCTGCAGGATGAGCAGGCTGCAGCCTCGACCTGTGCCCGCTAAGCCAAAGCACCTCTCCGAAACCCCAAGTGACAATGACACAGCTCCAACCCACAGCATGTTCCCTGACAACAAATTTGTTACCCCCTCTCCCACACAAAGGTCTCTATGGATCTTCCCCCAGTAGCATGTCCCCGGAAAGGTGTGTTAGACTCCCAAAAAGATAACACAAGCTATAGGCTTCTCACATCTCTGGCCTAGCCAGCCACATCCTGGAACAGAAAGCTCTGCTCCTCCTGACACCCACAACCTTATAAGCAGTCAAAAAGTATTTTGTCATAAGTAGATAAAATGAACAATAGTGTCAGACAATAACCTGAGTCAAACCCCTATTAAAAATTATTATGCAAGTTTCCAGCAAAGAGGCAGTTCTTGCCCATGTAAATAAATGACAGCTGGCAGTTTTAATTCCCATGTTTTCTTAGACCTAATAGTAGAAACATTGATGTTACTAAGGAAGACAAACAGCAAACACTTTACACAGACCTTTTTATAACAGAATTTAAATTGACATTCAATAGCATACAATACTTCTCTTGGCCTAATGAAGTTCTGCCTCATCTAAAACCAGATTGTCTCTTATATTTTATTAAAGCAATACTGAATTTTAGTAGGTAGGATTTCTGCTGTTGTGTTGGAAGAGCACTTGATTCCAGTTCTGTGTAGCTTTTATTATGTGTCTTGCAGTTAAAAAGTGTTACATTCTGCTTCAAGACCCTGCAGTGTTGTTATTCAACAGATGGTAAATGATTCCCATGAAAACTCAAATGCAACAATATCATAAGATGCAAATAAGCATAATACATAACACCCAAAACTACTCCCAAACCAGTAATATACCAGTTTGAAAATTAGTAATAATTAGTGATTATTATTGGTAATAATTGCTTAAGCAAATCAGAGGCAGCACAGGGGGAGAAAAAAAATCAAACCAAAGAAACCCCTCAACCAAAACCAAAGAAACCCCTCAACCAAACAAAACCATAATTCTCTAATCGTTTCATTTGCAGATTCACTTTCGCCATCTTCCCAGTGCTGAAGTGCCACATACATGAATTCAAACTTGGCATCCATGAGTCCAGATGTCTGACACCCTTAATATGGTTCGATAAACCACGCTTTGTGGGAGCTGCTGCTCTCAAAACTGAGAAAAAAGTTGAGTATGTTCAAGAACCAGAACAGCACCGGCACCTACCCCATGTGATTAGCCCTAAAACCCGTACCTCATGGCTTTAAGGATAATTGATTAAGACCAATACCACTGCTGTGTAAGAAGGGGCGCGAGAAAGGTTTCTCTGACTCTGCCTTAGATTGAGACAGCCAACCCCAGCCTGTCACCCTGGGCATCCTCCAGGAAAGCACGCAGAGACTCAAGCGGGCCAAGCTGTACATACAAGCAGAATACATAAATGAGTTCAGCTATTTCACCCCATCACCCAGACAGTTAAAATCCTCCTCCGAAGCTGATAATCACAGCACAGCATTCTGCTGATAAGAAAGCAGCAGAGACCCTCGCCCGCACCGGGATGTGAGAAGCGCAAAAGGCCCGAGGGGCTCCAGGCTGCGCTGCCGACGGCCCGGTCAGCCCCGAGAGGCTGCTCGGGGCAAGCCCCGCGGGGGGACTGCGGGATGGAGGTACTCACCGGACATGCTGGGCAGGCGGGGGCCGGCCGGGCAGGGCTCGGTCCGCCGCGCCCACCTCTCCCACCGCCTCACCTGCCGGCTGGGGGCCGCTAAACCGCGCAATGGGATTAGCCTCCTTCCTGCCGGAGGCAGTGGGAGGTGAATTACATTCGCAGGGACTCCTGCGCAGCAGCAGAGAAAAGGCATTAGCGGCGGAGACCATGGCGGGGGGGTTGGCACGACCCACCCCGCCCCCGCTGCAGGCGCTGGCTCCACTGAGAGGGGGGCACGCTCCTGCTGCCAGCGCCCCAGCCCCGCGGAGCCCCAGCCCCGCAGCGCTCCTGCTGCCAGCGCCCCAGCCCCGCAGCTCCCCTGCCCCGCAGCGCCCCGCTCCCGAGGCGGCCGCAGCCCGGAGCTCGGCCCGGCACCGCAGCCCCATTCGGGCCCCGCACCTGCCTCGCGCCAGGCGCCGCTCCTCCAGCGGGCGCGGCGCTCCAGCTCCATCGGCCACCCCGGGATGGGAGATACCCTCGCTCCCCTTCCTCCTGTTCCCTCTCGTCACGTCCCCTGCCCCACGCTCCGGGAGCCCTCCGGGTTTCAGCCGCTGCGACAAAGCCTCCCCACCACGCACACGTCTGTGCAGAAACCGAGAGGAAGGCACATAGGCTGGGGAGACTCCGTCACGCAGCACCCAGAGGAAAACACCAACCTCCGTGGCGGTGAAGGTGGCAGAGCGTGGAAAAAGGTTTCATTCAGAACATCAGTACGGTGACTCCAGCGCGGCATGTGATCTCCCAGATACACGGGATTCACCGTGAATGAAGGGAGTCTACCCCTCATTCTCTGGGGCCATCGTATCCCCTACAGATGCACACGGTCTGATAACTGGTCGCCCAGAGAAGCAAGTAGATGTTTACAGGGAGCTTACGCTATTCAGAGGGCTATAAATATTTTTACAAGTGCATAAATAAATGCACATATATTCGCGCAGCATGCTTTTGCCACTAACTTAGAAGTCGTGCAATTGTGATGTAATTCAGCCATATAATGTCTCTGCAAGGTAATTTTAGACTGATATGGTTCAGCCAAGGCATTTTTGTGTCAAAATGTGCTGTGAACATCAGTATCTACACAGCAGAAGTCAACAAATTCAGACAGTGTACCACTGAAAAAAAATGCCCAATGGTACCACTCAACTATTAAAACTTTATTTCCAACAATTAGCAAGAGATCTGTGTTGCCACTGCAAGCTGCAGCATTTGTTCTCTCACATACTGGGATAATCCTAAAGGTCCACTGGAGAAGAGGGTGGTATTGCTCCGTGGTAGTGGTGAGGTGTTTAAAGGAAGGAAGGACGGACATAAACACATAGGAAATGAAGTTTTATTTATTCCACAGAAACAAAATTCTCAGGGATCTGTGTTCACCATTGGCTTATCTAGACAAGTCAACCAGACAACATGCTTATTGGTACCATGATTGCTGTTGTAGATAATTTTACTGGCAGATCTATTTCAGTTGGGGGACTTTATGACTAAAAAAAGCTTTTTCTTGGTAATAAAAGTTATGTCTACATTTAGATTATTATCTGCTTTACTTGTGTGCCAGCAAATTGTTTTGCAGATTTTAAGTATCAGAGCCAGTAACACAAGCTAGACTTCTGATGTTCTAACAGCCAGATTATACTCCTTCCTTCCTTCCTTCCTTCCTTCCTTCCTTCCTTCCTTCCTTCCTTCCTTCCTTCCT
>VWPU01016114.1:46793-91494 GCA_013398955.1 Callaeas wilsoni
CCTTCCTTCCTTCCTTCCTTCCTTCCTTCCTTCCTTCCTTCCTTCCTTCCTTCCTTCCTTCCTTCCTTCCTTCCCCTCCAAATTTAAATACATTACCTACATAACCCTTCAATTATTTGAAATAATAATAGAAATAATTATTACAATAACTATAAATTTATTGTTATCATTTTCATCATCATCATTCTAGTGAAAAGGGAATTTAACATTGACAAGCGTGCCTGCGCACCGTTATATTTGTATATTGGGTATATGTTGACATAATTAGACCAAAGAGCTTCAGAGGGTGAAACATTTGGATAGTCAGGGTTTATCCATTCAGATTCATGGGTTTTGCTCAAATTCTCCATAATAAATGTTTTTGGGCTGATAATATCAACACAAGTAATGATTATTTAGAAAATCTTATGAACAATTTTAAATAAATTTTCATAGTATAGCAAAAGCAAAAATTTTGCACATAGATCCTTCTCTAGACACTTACTAAAAAAACAAAAGAAACAAAAATGAATAGATAGTTAAGGTATTATGATTTGGGGTTTTTTCCCTGTAATTTTTTTTTTGTTTGGAGCATTTCTTTCTTTTCCCTAGTGGGACATAGTTGAACTTATAGAAAGTGTCAATCCTCACATGTCCCAGAAAGTAGCAAACAGAACAAACAAAACTTAGATCATCTTAGATAAAACATAGTAAGTGTTTATTGAAAATTTTGTAGGGAAAGAAGCAAATTATGTATTTTCATGGTTGAATGAACAACTGAAGTTGAAACAGCAAAACATTTGTCATTTCATTAATCAAATCTTTATGTCTGCCTGACAAAATATATATCAATGTGTTTTAACTATTAACATGGAAAAATAATATTTTAAAAGAAATATTAAATGTCCTTGCAAACCATATTAAAAATATTTTCTCATTCATGAGTTGAAAGTGATAGCCACAAAGGTGTTCATTTGTTTGTATGTTGTCGAGACGTTTCTATGTTTAAACTGATGTACATTATCATTTCTTTCAGGATCAAAAAAAAAAAGATAGTGGTAATCTAAGCAAGCAACTGATATATATCCATGTGAAATATAATTTAGATAAATAGTACTTTATTTTATGAAAAAGTAAATTTTTAGTATATATCTTCCTCTCAATGATGTAATAAACACGAAATCATATTTACCTCCATCTAAAAGGAATTTTGGTAATAAAAACCATGCTCTGTATATAAAATGAAGATAAAACCACACCAATGTCCTCATGCTTTAAAAAGTTAGCTAAAATGAGTCTATCATAGAATTATGTCAGTAAACTGCTAGTTTTGCCAGCATTCATCTGTATTTATTCACTTGCTAGTTTTTTGATCCAGTTAGGTAAATGATGGCAGAGAGACAGGGAAAGTGTCAGTTTTCATAGCACGTTTGTCTGCATGAGGACGTGTTAGCACAGCAAGGTGGATCAGGAATGAGGGAAACACATGAAACAGGCTAGCTACAAAAACAATGTCAACCACACCTCCACACAGTATGAAGCTTAAAAGTCTTTGTGACTTAGGTTTTAGAGAATGAAGCATCACAAACTCATTCTAAATAAATCAGAAAAAGCTTTGTACCCATTTTCCCTTTTACAGAAGTTATGAATAATACATTTTTTTAAAAAAACCTGTCTTGCTGGATTAATGCCTTCAAAGTTTCCTAGAGTAGGGCCTAACTTTTCAAGAAGAGAAATGAAACTTATGTGAAATTCTAGTTCCTGAGAAGAGCTAAATACCATTTCAGTAATTAATCAATTAAATAAATAAATAAATAAAATTAGCATGTGTTCCTCTTTATTTTATTTTAAACAGTGGTTTGTCCATATACATAATCTTTTCAATACATTATAAAGTTAAGAATGAATTTTCTAGCTAAACTTCCTTTCACTCTGCTAAAATTCAGACATAAATACAAAGTAAAGGCATTCAAATTTTTAATCCTTTAGAAAACTACGAATTTTCTTTAAACATAGCAAACCTAAGAGAAATATACTGAAGAAACGCAACAAGTGTGAAAGGAAATGGCAAACTCCTTATTCCTATTCTATCAGAAAGATTAAGGCTTTTGGCTAATTTTGAAAACAGAAAAAAATTATTTGGTGACTCACATCCTCACAAACCGGAACCTTTTGATTTTTATCTTCTATCAAACTTGATTTCTTTGATGTTTAAGATAACTTCTGAGTCAGAATCTCTATCCAACTGTTATGAATGCAGGTCAGAGAGTGCAATACAATCCCTGGATGTTTTAAGCATATCTTTGATGACATAAAGCTCAAAGTGCAAAAGTGACATCAGGTTAGAGCGAGCAGGATTGCAATGTATCAAGAAAACGTTTGTTAAAGGAAGATTTTCTTCTGTCAGAATGGCAGTGTAGGATGTCACCAACCAAAGGAGCCTGTGATCAGACAGCAACTCTTCTTTCAGTGGTTTACACTGTAGCCCCACCTGAAAAATTAAAATTGAACATTCAGTATTTCCACTGTGGGTGTTCTTTGACAGCTTTTCTGAGGCTGATCTGCGTCACCCAGGCTGATCTCCATACACGGAGCCACAACAGTCAGGCACCTCTGTGGTGGCAGAGACAATTGTTTGTCAAATTCCCATCTACTTCAGCACTAAATCAGTGGAAAATTGTTTGGGCCTTACCACGTGGTTTGAAACAAAGTTTCTTATTCTTGTAAGCGGTGTAGGCTGCTATTGATCCAACAATCAGTATAACAAAAGCAGAAATTATAGGAGATGTAACTCCAGCTATTAAACCTGAATCTGTGGAAAAAGAAAGAGAAGGGCTTTTTTTCAGAGACACTTATATGGTTTTCTTAAGCATATTGTCTACTACAGTGTGCTTTTACCAAACTGTGAAAATAGTTTGGTGAAACGATAGAATTAAGCAAATAAATAGAAACTGTGTTACATGACAGCCGATGTGAAAATGGTGCCTTAAAGCCTAATTTAGTATGTGCTACTTTTATAAGGATAACAGTGTTTTAATAGTTCATGAAGGTCAGAAATAAATTGTAGAATAATATAAATTCTTTACTATACCTGTGTTTCCCCCATGATTGAAATGATGTCCCTCCTCTCCTAGAATAGAGGGTGAAGTTTCATCAAAGAAATGCTTGTCATCTTGTTTTGAGAAATTTACTCAGCAAAGTGTGACATACAAAGGGCAAAAGGCTTGGCCCAAGAGGACTGCAAGAGAGGAGCTCCCCTTCCACCCCTCACTGACAGCTGTGCTGGCCAGAGGAATAACTGTTTATCCTCTTGACACTTCCTTTTTGGGGAAGAATGTTATCATCTAACATCTAGAAGGATCATATATAAGCGTCTGCATCAAGCTGATTTCACAGGGAGGCCAGTATACTCTATCTCTTCTCTACCGCCAGACAGACAGATCATTTATCAGTAGTTTACATCAAGATCTTAGTCTTGGTCCATCTGCTTCAGCAAGCCCCTTGCTTTGGGACTTTCCATTCTGAATTCAAAGGGATAAACCCTGCAGGCTTCTGGCATATGCCAGAATGCCACAAAATGTTTTGGAATACGTTTCCAAAGCTTCAAGTTCTAGCTTCAGGCTCAAAACCATGTATTTTCATGAAGGATAAGTAACCTAAATAAAAATAGCGGAGTCTGGTCCTATACCTTCAGAGACAAATAGATTACCACTAAAGCAAAACCAACCAGCTCCAATTTAAATTCATGTGTTAGGAAGACATTGCAAGGGAAATTGGCAAATGTTACCTGTTATAACCGGTGGTAAAGGCTTCCCATCAAGGAGATCTGAGTCATCAAAACTTCCTGCAAGATAAAGATTCCAGCTGCAAAATTATCTATGATGGTAACCCCTTCAGCTCACTTGTCCACTCCTTCTGTAGTATTCTAGGGAGAGATGAGGGACCTTTGAAATCTCAGCTTCAACATGGTGGATGGGTCACGTCTTGCACTGAACAGTCACCTACCAAAATTCACCTGAAAGCTGAAGTACTGACACTGTTGGTGTCTACATAGTCCGTGTCTCTTTTGGGCACTTGTGGGATATGTGGGCTTGGGCTCTAAGTAACACAGATCCTTATGTAATATGGACATCTTGAGTCCCAGCTGTCCCTGAAGCAGAGGGTCAGTGGGTCCTTTCCAGGAAAGACTCCAGAAGGACCTGTCCATGGCTCACCACTACAGCCATCCCCAAAGTAAGTACAGGTACAGGGTGAAAGCCAGAGTAGATATGCCACATTTACTTTATTTGAGCAAGTGTCTGAAACCAAACTCAAAAGCAATATGGGCTGCCCAGCCCCATCTGCTTTGTGCCCCAGGGCCATCTCAGATGCATATCTCAAATGGATTTGAACACAGGTTTATCCCTGCCCTGTGGCTAGATGTCAAATTTGAACCTTTGCATTGTTTGGTGTATACACACCCAAAATGAAAACACAACAAGACTAAATGTTAGTCTCATGCCACTTAGGATGCAGTGTCTCACATTTTGAACTGACAGAAAAACTTTATGGTATCAATGCTAACATTTAGAAAAAAGATGTCCCAACTCTGGGTTAGAAACCATGACTACAAAAAGAAGATGTAGGGAAAGGATGATAAAAGCTGTTACTAGAGAAAAAAGAGATTAAAGTATTCAAAATGTCTGCTCTGAACAGCTCATAGCACTACATTTTCTTAGGAGCAAGTAGTCTTACCAGAATTGCCATAACTTCCTGGGCGTGGAGGAAGAGGTGGGTATAAAGGTTTTCTTGAGATGTCACCTATAGATAATTAATATTGTTAGATGATTGAACAGGCAAAATTGGGAACTGCAAATAAAAACACCTTATACCTAGTCCTAATTCGTCCTCCCACAAATTAATAAAAGGACCTTGTCAGTAGTTAAGAAGATTTAAGCACAATATCAACAAATAGCTAGCTACAAAAACTGACCTGGAAGTGAGCAGGGAATATTTTCAAAACAAGAGAAGAATTCACAAAAATGTTGAAGGAAAATATTTAATGTATTTCTGGCCAGCGCTAACACTGTTTAAAGCTGACAGCTGGGAGGCACAGCGCGTCACTGTGGGTGTCAGTGCAATTATTCAGAGCCAACAGAGAAGCTGGTGTTCTAGGCTGGGCAGGAGGCAACAGGTTATCTCATTGCCATCAGCAGGTGTTAATAAGGCCTGCAGATTATCTAACATAGCTAACATTCATCTAACAGATGCTGAATTAATCTAATGCATGATGAATTTTCTGCTCTTGAATAGTGCAAAATGAACCCAGGCTTCAGCTTTCCTGTTGTTTAGGACTTTGTGCTAGCATTTAGCCTTACTTTTTTGCCAACATATTAGAAAGAGATGCATTAGATAGAGCAGCAGATCTGATGGCTAAAAGCAGTTTCCAAACTCCATATACAATGCTGAAGAGCTCACTCAGGTCAAAACCTGCCAAATTTAATGTCCAGGGCTGCTGCTCTGCATGTATAGAGTCAGTCCTCTCTTGCCATCCTTTTTTCAACCAATTCAATCACGAATTTAACTGTCCTCATTGCCAGACAATGAATTTAGCTCTGCACAGATCAAAATTAGGTCACAGAAATAAACAGCAGTTTCCCTCTCCCTCCTTAAATCTTTCACCTTCCAAACATGACAGATGCCCTTTTGCTATGTTTTCTTCTTGCCTAGCTGCTAAATACAATGCTTCTGAGCATCATTTAGGTTCTGATCCAGAAAATTATTTAGGCATATACTTAACTTCAAGTGAGTTTAGCCTACAGTCAATGGATTTTAGCTAGTCATAAAGCTTTGCTGAATCAGACTTTGCCCAGTTAATCACGTTCAGTAGAGGAAGGACTTGCTTGGTTCCAGCTCTCTGTGTAGTGAACTAAGACTCACTGTGGCACAAAAGCAGAAAAACACCAATCTCATATTTCCTTTCTATTGTGATGCTGCACTTAGTCTTCTCTAAGCATAAGAAGACATGTTGTATGGCATAGCTGGTGAAAAAATAACGTCTTCAGAAATACTGATAACAAGATACATAGCTTTAACCTCATTATACCGTGAATGAAGGTCAATTAAGAACCTGAACCGAAAATGGAACAAAGAAATAAAAACCAATGGAAATACAATTTTCCATCCTTGGAATGAAAAGATTTGGTTTAGTTAAGATACTTAAGCTATTATTTAATACTTTACTCAATATATTTAACCTATCCTCTCATAAAAGTACTCAGTAAAAACTTGCAGGAATGGAAGAATTAGTACAGGGAGGAATAAATGACAATATAAACACGGGAATTATTAATAAAATTAGATTCAGCTTTGTAACGTGTGGACTAATATGTCATTAACATAAAGGTATGAAGTGCCACAGGGGAACTTGAGAAAAAAAAGTAATATAAAAGGTGTCATTCTCTAAGATTGAAACATATGTAAACCAGACCACTGCAGCTGGTTCAGAGGTTCTGTGCAATTGGCTGAGAAGTAATTTTTCTTTTCTGTGGCTGCGATTAAAGTGGAATTTTAGGCTTTGATTCAATACTAATTGCATTTTGCGTAACTTCAGTGTTCAAGAACCTTTCTAGAGTGCTCCACATCCTTGGTATATTTCTAAAAATACTAAATAAAATTTGGTGTACAAATTCCCAACCTCAAGGATTTCATATGTCTGCACAGCTCAATACTGTACTGTGAATACTTCCTGGGTCAGGTCTGGGTGTTATGGGAATATCTGGAAGTTAACAGCATGTTACAATGATTTAACTGCTTCAAGCTTAAGCTATATTCACCAGTGCTCATCTCTGAAACATTCCTTCCTGAATTTCTAAGTTGCCATCAGCAGAGCTACAAGAAGCTCAAACCTCTCCATCCAGTGTAACCTCTCATTCCTAATCTTAGGCAGGCTCATTTTTTGGTAGCTGAAGAAACTACAGCCATCACCTTCTTCAAGCTTCTGTCAGAGAACTCCACCCT
The DNA here is from genome assembly GCA_013398955.1 of Callaeas wilsoni. Classification (NCBI taxonomy): domain Eukaryota; kingdom Metazoa; phylum Chordata; class Aves; order Passeriformes; family Callaeidae; genus Callaeas; species Callaeas wilsoni. The sequence continues at coordinate 53,772 of VWPU01016114.1, forward strand.
GAGCCACCACAACTGAATGGGCCACGCTTGCCCTGCCCAGCCATGCCTGGGCTGGTCTGCCATGGTTAGCCCCAGCTAACTTCAGTTCATGCAACACAGGGCAGCTGGAAGCTCTCCAAGGTAGCTGGAGACCAGGTGCTGTCCCCACTCTGCATGACGGCCTCAGGCAGAAGGGCTGCATGCACATGAGTTGTACTGACTCTCATGACCATAGCTCCTTCTGCAGTATTGAAATCTCTTTTTACAAACTAGGCAGAGTTCAGGAAAAGACCGTGAAAGAAAAAAATCCCCTTATATTCAAGGAGACAAGGGAGTACTTACCCCCACCAAGAGCATCTCCTAAATGTAGATCATTGTCTAAAAATGAATAGGAGGAAGATGTAGAAAATTGAGTGACACACAGTTCTTGAGGGAAATGAAATGTTATTTTCATTAGAATGTGTACAACTGAATATTTGACAAGCACCTTTTTCAGGTCAGTCCCACAAATTCAAATCCCTTACCACCCTTTTCTTGAAGACTCCAATAGAATCTAGTATTTCCCCACACACTAACTGACAAATAGTACAGTATTTTCTGCTCAAAATATGAAGGTTTTTTTCCTGGTTTAAATGATGTCAAAGTAAATCCTACAGTCGAATCAAGATCAATACCTCTTTAATGTACCTGTGAGTACAAAAATAAATTAGCTATGTTAAAATATGTAACTATACCCATTTTTGAAATACAATTATTATTAACATTTATGCCTGTGGTTAAAATTGGTATATGTATGCTTGGCTTAAGTGTAATTTATTGAACTGCGAAAACAAATACCCATTTCAAGAACAAATACTAGGGAGCAATAAAACTACTTGGGAAGAGATGGAACCAACTAACCTATGTAAGGGTCATGGTGACCCCTTGCTTCAGGCAATCATACGTGCCTGTCTGAGGCAGGGAGATGGTCTGTTTTTCTTTGCCTGAGCTATAAAGGTTTTTAGATAGAATTGAATGTCTGCATGTGCATGTTGCCCAGTAAACCAACAGGCTGTGACCATTGCCCAGCACTGTACACATGTGTCGCTGTACCTGGGATGGAATCTTTACATCCAATAAAATTTTTTCCTTGAGCTGCAGATGCATAAAGAAGAACTCAGTTTCTAACGTGTAGGTGTGGCTATGAGTATGTGGGTGGTATTTTAAGGCGCTTATGGAATGATGGTGAGTTCTGAAAAAAATACATTAGATGGATGTCATAACTCCAAGGATACCTTTTTTGATGCTTCTAAATGTGGAGTGATACAGTGAATCAGAAGAAAAGGGATAGCAAAACCTGTCTAAATTTTGGTACCATTGCTTATTGCCACAGACAACTAGATAGACTCTCAAATAAAAAAATATTTTTTTTCCTTATAGATGTGTCAGAATTCCTGAAACACAAGAAAATCACCATGCAGAAATCTGTTTTCTTCTGTTTGTTACACTCAGGAGGAGTGGGAAGCTGCTTTTGCACAGTATCTAGTCTCATTTGGGGAACAACTCAGAAATGCTTTGATGTCTCCAGGAAATCTGGCAGGAAAATAATCAAATTGATAATACATGACTTGGTTTGTTCTTGTCAGGTGTTGAAAATCCCTGTGTCTGCCCAGCAGAGAGTCGCATTTCAAAAATACCTTTACCTGTCAAATGCTAACACTGTAAGAAGCAATAAATTGAAAACTGGATTCAATTTATTATTGAGAGGAAGAATTCAGGTAAAATGCAAGTTCCGCTCTGGAGGGTTCATGCAGAGATTTGTGTTAAAAGAATAGACAATAAAGGTCTTTGTTCCAAGCAGTAAAACAGAGGAACGTATTGTTTCTGTCAAAACCAGCAGGCCTGTGCTCCGATGACAGCACAGATGACTTGTCAGCAGAGGAAAAGCAGAAAGGCATTCTAACACCAAAGGTTGTAGTAAAGCACTACTTTTCTGACCATCCACACAGAAAATAAGTCTCTGCACATAGCCTGTGTAGTCTGAGCAAGCAAAAAAAAGGATAGTGGGCAGCAACCTGACCAAAGGTTCAGAGACACTGGAGTGAGAAATATTGTGAGGCAAAGGACCTCTCTATAATACCTGATTACTCCTGAAGGATATAAAAGATCTGTGGATTCTGCTTGTCATTTCTGATCAAGAAGAAGCACAGAGACAGGATAAGAGCTCAGTAGCTGGCAAGCGTTGTCTCACGTTGCACATGATGCTCACCAGACCACCCAAGCACACACATCTTGGTGCTCATGAGCATGTGGGCATGAGGATATGAGGATACGGCTGAATTAAATAGAATGCAGGAACAATGTGAGTGGGTAAAAATCAGCTTACTTTGAGATTTTGTAAATAAACATTACTTTCCATTAAATTTTGTGATGAATTTTGCTGCACAAGGCCTACAGAAGAGCTTCAACTCGGGCAGAGGTGCATGGGATGCCCAGAGGACACTGCCTGTAACTGGCCTCAGTTGAACAAAAATCTCAGCCAGCCTCACTTCTGAATGAGACATAGAGAAAACCCTGAAGTTAAGACGAAGCGTTAAGCAGATGCTAGAACACACTTTTTTATCATCTTTCTGCACTTTCCAAATCCAATAATTGATTTGTAACACTGTGGGCTTGGGGCTTTTTAATAAGTTTTAAATGCTTTTTAAAACTCTCTGCAGTCCTCTGTAGCACTGAAAGACACTCTGAAATAGTCTGGAAAACACGAAGTTCTTCCTGCCCAAAAAATTTGATGTTTGTATCTCTAAAAGATTTATGAATCTCTAAAAATAAAAATTCCTTTCACCTAACTAAGGCAGTTTCAGTGCAGATATTGGCACCCTAAGCTACTTTTAAACATGACTAAGGATAAAGTATTTTAGGGCACAATTCAACTTACTTGAAATGTTTACGTTAGGATGGCAACAAATTCACAGTTAGTGCAATATTTTAAAATAGACACATACTTCTAATCTAGGCCAGCCACAAACTTTGTTTGCCAAATGAAGTGGGAAGAAAGAATGCAGCCATTAAAGTACATAATAGCTACCATTTTCACAAAATACTGCTCCCATTTTGTTCAATGAGGGAGCCAGAGAACTGTGGGTAAAATGTAACTACTTTCATGCACCTAAAATCCTGTTGCAAAGTTTGTCCAGAAAAAGACCTAAAGTTGTTGTGTGGGCTAATTTATCTAGCCTTTTCCAATTAAAGCATTTGGTTTGAGACAGAAAATTATTGCAGTGCAGTTTATATGAAAAAAACTCGATGTTGTCATAAATTGTTCTATCACAAATGAAATTTTGTTCTTGTTTGGAATTTGGGTTTTTCAGTGTTAACAAGTGTTCATTGGAATTAATTGTTTGGCATTCTCAGGACTACAGCTGTCCACCATTCAGAAATGTTTTTCTTTTCTGACACAGGTGGTTGTAGCAATCAATACTAGATAAAATGAATCAAATACATGGTGAGAAGAAAGAATAGCCCCAACTTCGTTTTGATGCTTTTCCAGCTCTGTTATCAAGCATCATGAATAAATATACAAAAAGTAAAGATAATAGGGGAAAAAAATAGAGGAACAGTTACCAGTCTTTTTAGCAAGTTACCTGTTGTTATACTCCCCAGGGAGTTCAGAACAATCTAGAAAAGTGTGAAGAAGGTCTTCAGGAAATAAAATACTATCACTGGTCAGCCTTACTGGAAGTGGTAAAGACACGTAATTGGTAGTTGTCAAATAAGCATTTATTCTACATAAAGAAGACAGCTATTATTCACACATTATCTCAGCCAAAGCACAGGAGCAAATATGAGAAAGAAGCTCATGCAAAAGTTTGTTATGTATACAAAATCAGTTTTATGACTCATTATTTATTACTCACTGAGCACAGGTCTTGTTGGTCTTCTGATCACTGTAGGCTTCCTGGTAATTATGTCATCTGTTGGATACAATGACACACCAACAAACAATAACAGCTTCAACTTAAAAAAGCAGGTATCTGCAAATGCAGAGAGCAGCTTTCAAAAAATCCTTATATATCACAGCAGAAGCCAAAAATGAAGTGGTATGTTTTCAAAGCTATTTTTTTGTTTGTTTGGTTGGGTTTTTTTTAAAAGAAAATCTGCATTTCATGATAGAAACATTGAAATCTAGCATTTTCCAGTTCTGTAGATCTTTAACTTAAGTAGTAGCCACTTCATATTCCATCCCTCAGGGAAGAACACTTAAGATTTATTATTAGATGTAAATGCCATAGTAAAATAAGGATAGAAAATTTACATACCAGGGTGATCAAGGGCATCCGCTAAATCAAAATCACCTTGACCTAGAAGGAATGTGACAGAAGACACTAAGTCAGCAGGCAGGTTTCCATGACCTCCAGACCTGAGGGCTCTGTACAGAGCCAGAACACCAGCAAGAGGCAAAAGAAAGGCCCATCCCAACAGCAGCAGACACAGAACAAGCCATCAGCTGTCATCCCTGCACAGCGCAGTCCTGAATGACTGTGAGAGGTGGGCTTATTTAATTCAAAGAAGTTATTTGTTCAGGTAGGCCAAAGAGAAGCCGCTCTCCTGTGTTATCAGATTCACCTGCTGTGCAAATACCCCTTTGAAGAACACAGGTTGCCTGTTAGAGGGCATGGGGCTATTGTCAGGAGACAGCTGAAAGTAGCATTCAGCATAGTACTTGGGAACCAAAATCATTAGGTGACAATTTTTAATACCTTCATTATTATTTTACTGGCTCAGCTTCAGCAAGCAGCTCTACTGGCAAGCCTGCCTTGTGATCACTTGCAACACAAATCAACCTTGTTTTTTAATTCTTACTGTAACATGGGCCATAAGTAAAAGATATTAAGATGCGTTTAGTTAATTTAACTTCCTCTATACCTTAAAAAATCTGAAAAGGGAAAAAAAAAAATTCTTCCTGTTCTCTGTTAGGTGATAAAAATGTCTTTAAATGTCACAGCAGAGTAATTAGCACCTGGACTTTTGAAGTTCTCAGGAAAAGAAAACTGGAAAATATTTTAAATGTATAAACTGAAATAGATGACTTTGATCTGAACACACACAGTTGTTCATGTGAGTTTTACTTTCAACTCTACAATCTGCCACTTTCCTTGTAATATACAGCCTTCATCAAACACATGTTTGCAGAATATGTATCCACTGGTTTTCATCCAGGGTGATGCATCATCATTCTGTTTGCATTCCAAATACATGATCAGCCTATACAAACCCACAAAAAGTCATGACATGCCATGACTTCTGTAAACAGAAAAGTATTACTGTGCTCTACTGAGTAAGCCTCAAGCTGCACTTGATCTGCATACGTTTATCATCCCTTCTAAAAGGCTGAATACCTAACTCGTCATTGGAGTGTTTTTCTTGGTAAGTCTTTAACACTTCACAGCAAGAAAGGCGTCATTGTTCAAGTGAAGAAGCTGAGGAACAGAGAAAGGCTGTCAGAGGTTTGTCAACACAGCAGTGCTCAGGGTTCATCTCAGCTCCTTTGTCTTGACAGGTCCCGTACATCTTCATGGCATTCTTCTCATTAATCACTGTTCCTGAATAATAGCTCTTGCCTGTGTCAAAGAGCTTCCAGAAAGATTAATTATCAGTGGCGAAACACTGTGTGATCCTCAAATAACAGTCAGCGCAGGAATATAAAGTAGAAATGTTTTGATTCCCACGAGGATTTTAATGTAAGTCTGTGAACTTAATTATAGATGGGGTCTGATGGAAGAGACAAAACAAGGCTGGAATGCAAAGTAGGAATGGCTTCTAAACCAAAACTGTACCAATAAAACATTAAGAGGAACATGTTTGGTAAGTAAAAACAGGTAATAGCATAAGACTTTCCCAGTAGCGTTAGCAGAGTGGCATGTTATCACTTTATTATTTGATTTGTTCTTGGAGTGTTACCTCCTCTGGCCACCTCTCCCTCCTCTACCCTGGCCCCTCAGCCAATATTGCCAAATTCAGTAACCTTTGGATTGGGTCTTCATGTGGATAATATTCATGGAGTCATAGAATCACAGAATGGTTTCTGTTGGAAAGGCCATTAAAAACCATCTATTTCCCACTCTCACTTCCATGGGCAGGGACACCTTCTACTAGACCAGATTGCTCAGTGACCCATTCAGCCCTGAATATTTCCAGAAACAGGATATCCATAACTTCTCTGGACAACCTGTTCCAGTGCCTCACCACATTCACATTAAAAAAATAAGTCTTCCTAATATCTAATCTAAAACTACTCTCTTTCAATTTAAAGCCATTTTTAAAGCCATAATCTAAGACTCTGACAGGTTGGGGTTTTTTTAATATGAATCCATTAAATACATAAATATATAAAATAAACAAGTTGCTTCAACAGAAGATATTTTCTGCTTGAGCCCTTAGTGCACCACCAGACCTACTGGCCCTGAGCTTCTGCCCATGGGCTGTCACCCCAGCCATGGAACCCTTTGATATTTATGCAGACACACTACCCACAGGCAGACATCCTGGCACTGCCTCGACTTATATGGTCAAATTATATTTTTTTTTAAGCATTTCTTCAGTTCCAGCAGCACAAGAAACTTAAGCTTGACAGTCCTTTGATTTTGTCCTCTGGTAAAATCCTCATTTGTGATCAGCATCCTGAGTACTGAAGAAGGCTATCTGACCTGAACCCCATTGCCTCAGGATACCACCATCATCAATGGCTAAAACCATTTCTTGTTAGAGTGATTCATCAGGAATAATTTTGTAAGCAGAATCAGAATAAGAGTCATGAGAAATAATTTTGTAATACCAAAGAGCTGTTGGCCAAACCGGCTTCTTTGTTACAGGTCATGAAATGCAGGACCTAACAATATGGAAAGCAGCTACTGAGGTCCTAATGCTGTAAAGAGAATGTGACAAAATCTTCTTGTGAAGGAAGACTGTTGAAAACTTTCAGGTACAATATTTCTTTGAAGTTAGGGAAAAATAAAAATAGAAGGTGGGATCTAATCAGATTATGAAATCCAAGCAAGATGATGCAGATGCTTTCAATTGCATGAGAATGAAAGCAAAACAACAGACTGAAACAGTTACTGACACCTGCCCTTCTTCTGGACAATACCAACATTTCCCTCTCCTATTGTATGCCTGTTCTGTTATGGAACTGCTGAGAAAAGGCAAAAGGTGTTGTTTTGAGACATCAAGGGAGAAACAGAAGACAGCTACAGAAATTTTAAGAAGAGAAAAAAGAAGACTGAAAATCTCCTGCAGAAATTATTCAGACTGATTTTTTAAAAAAATGTTTCTGATGATAAACCAAGCAATTAAAAAAAAGGACACCAACACAGAATGACTGCCTTGGAGTAAGACAGGAATACACAATGAAATCTCTTTGACTAGGTAAACATAAACCTTGACAGATGGGCAGTTTGTATGAGGACATCTGTGCAGCATGGTAAATTATATTGCAATAAACCAAAAGACTCCTTGGACTTCAATACCAATTTCCTCTGATAAAAAGATCAAATGATCACAAGGAGTAAGATTCTGTGGAGCAGAATTTTAAATGCTCATTACCATTCCTGAGACTGTACCGAGACATTTTTAAGAATATAATTTTGGAAGATAACAGTTGGCTAAATAGCTGAACAGCTCAGACTTTATCCACACAATGGTGGGTCGAAAAACAAAACCACGTCAGAGTCTCAGAGAATATTTAGCTCAATAGGAACTACAGAGAACTCTGAAGATAAATGACAACGGAAATAAATTAGTGAAGCTCTCCACAGTACAAACAGACTGAAATTAATTAATTTTCCACATAATCCCTTTTTTTTTTGGGATCATCTTCCATAATAGAAAGAGTTGGAAATATACTGACAAAGACAAGAATGAAAGAAATTTTAGTGAGGCAGAAAGAGCTTTGTTCCATTGGGGCTTTTTAATTGGTTGGGGTTTTTGTATTTGTTGCTGTTGGCTTTGTTGTTTGTTTGTTTTAATCTGGATAAAGTTATGAAGAGATTTAGCTGTGCAGGTGGTATTATCTCCAAGTTATCTCTGCTATTACTGCTTTTCAGCTATTTCATGGCATTACTTCTAACCTTTCTTCTGGGAGTATCCCTGTTTTGACAAAGAAATAAAATGACTGTAATAATGTTTTCTGTTGGGTGGTCCTCAATGACTCATAATAGAGAATTTGAGAAAATGCTTATAAGCTCCCGCCGAGCACCACAAATCAGTCCTTGCAAAGTCATGTCTTCACGCATATGTGCATTTAGTGTTAGCAAATTTTGAGTATTAGTTTTCTAAAAATGTGACCCAAATATCCAGTCACTAAAATGTAGACAGTAGCATCTTTTGTCTATGGTTTAATTTTTTATCTAAATGTTGAACGGATCCACCACCTTTTAACTGTGTATCTGTTTGATCACAAGGGCCTGAGGTCCCACAGCTTTTGAGTAGAATTTACAAGGAACAAGGCTGGATTCTGCAGGTGAGTATTACCAGTTATTCATGACAACAGCAGCCAGAAATTTTCTGACAAAAGGCCACCACGACATCACACTGCAGTTTTTAATCTCCATATGAACACAGCTTGTGGCCCTTAAAATGATGCAGATGTAAATAAGGCAGCAATGAATATTGCTAAGTGAGGATCAGGTTATGTGACAAATGAAATTAACTTCTCAAGCTTTTAATATGCATGGTCTAGTATTAAAAAGGAAGCTAAAATCTATGAGAAAATGTGTTTGTACATGATTCTGGACACATACCTAAAATTCATATATGTGCATTAGATAAATAATTTTCTCATTAAGATGGTTAAATTTATTGGGTTTGGGTGCATTGCTAGTAGTCATATGCTTGGGATGAGATTACCTGTGTGACAAATAAATTAGAAGCAACTAGCTTCTAATTATGAGCAAGATAGAAAGGGAGACTAAGTTGATTTTACAGTATTTAAAGACTTGAACAAGTATGATTTCTTCGATGTAATTAAATAGGAATTGTTTTGTGAATACAATGAGCTTAAAACGTGAAGCTGGCAGAGACTGAGAAAGAAGGCTGTGACTTAAAAATGAGAACAAAAATTTTCTAAAAGGGAAAAATATGTTACCACAATCACTCATGAGACTCATTTTATGATTTCTTTTTTAGCTGAAATTGTAAGTTATTCTTTGCACAGACCATTTCTGATTATAATACAATCAAGAAAACTATTTGCTCCATAATGAGAAAATGGGATATATTTTCTCTTGCATGTGATTTGGAACAAACCCATGTACTGGTCCAACTTTATTCAGGAAGCAATTATGTTTGTTTAAAGGAAATTACTCATTTCTGGGAGAACATAAATGTTTACGCCCCAGAGTGGACACTGTGGAAAAAATCTCAACGAACAGGTAGGTACTATTTCTTTCATGTAATAGCCTCATGATCCGTATTTCCCGATGAGGTTACTGTAGCTTGTTTTTCCTTCAAGGACCTTTAGTTTCATAAACAACGATTGCCATTACAACCCCTTGGTGCTGGGGTGGAAAATGAGTATGCTTTAAAATCTGTAATTAAGATCCAAGGTCCAGTACATAGACCACAACATGTGGACCTGATTACTGGTTTCATGTTTTTTGCTAAGCCACTTCTGGTTTTAGTTTAAATGCAAGGGAAATTAAAAGGACTGTCTTGCTTATTCATACAAGAACACATTTAAATAATTAGCAGCAAATATGATGCACTAATAAAGCAGGAGTGGCAGTGCTGCTTTAGCTCTGTGCAACATAGTCTCACCAAACACAAAAGAAAATCTTCTAGTTCTATGATATTTGCCTTGCTGTTCAAAGGTAACTGATGTTCTTTATGATCTGATATGCCCTGTGTACATAAAATAAAACAGATATATTTTTTAGTATTTTGCTTCAGAGTGAGTGCAGAAGAAGCTGGTGTGTGATGTAAAACTGCAGGCAGAGCAAAAGAACTGGGATCTCCCATGAAGAAACACCATACATGTTCCTGTGCACCTTACTCAGATTTTCAGCTTCCTGTCATGAGGCAGCAGAGCTTAGCCTATGGTGTGTGCTCTTAATCCAAAGCTTCTCTCTGTCACTACAGGTTCATGAAGCTGCCAGCCCTGTTCAGCCATTTGGTCTGAGAGTCTCAGTCTTAATGATGGTTACATTACACAAGAACTGAACTCAAACAAGAGACCTATATGAGCATTCCTACTGAAATCCTTAGTGTGGCGCAGGCAAGAGCTGTGTTGGGCTCTCTGAGTGACCACTCACTGCCTAAGCACCAGCTGGCTGATCCCCACTTTCTCCAGTAGGTAGTTTGGAGACAACAGAGGGAACTGAATATAACAGAGGTGGTCAGGGTCAGGCTTTGCTGTTTCTTTTGCTCACATTTGTCTTTTAATGTTCTTCTTCCCACTTCCATACCAAGTACACTGGTAAAATGCATGCAAAATAGCTCTTGACCTTCAATATGGATAGTCCCTGGTTCTTTCACCACTGGTGTAATTAGACTAGGGATGTAAAGAAGTACTTTAATTTGTCGGCTAATCTTAGTGCCTACTCTTGCCTTTGCAGTCATTTAATCTGTAGCATTGTTGCCCCTTGAAAACATATTGCTGTGATTTAACTTTTACATAAATTCTTCAGGAATTAAAAATCTGTTGACAACAGGCAAAGCTTATTCAGTGGAAGTGGGACTGTTATATTTTCATAACCCATCCAAGCCCATTCTTTTAGCTGGGATGGTGTGTTTGCCTTCAGGAGATATTGTACTACAGGTCAGATTTAAGTATTTTTAGTATCTTCCCATAAGGTCCATATATGCCAGCCTGTGGAAAGGAAGGAAGACTAATCAAAAACTGAATCTTTCTCCTCCTACACAAAATACCACAGTAAGGTCTATTTTTATTGATTTCTAATCTTGAAAGAATTCTGACATTTATTTGTTATTAATTGCCATCAATGGCATGGAAAGGGTTTGACAATTGCTCGTGCAAGTAAGTTGAAAATATATACTCAGGCAGGTTGGGCACTGCTACCAGGCTTTCAGCATGGCAGCAATGTTTGAAAAGTGAACCTGAGAAACTGAGTAACTACACCAGCTGTTTTCTCTTCCCAAGCTCTGATGTTGCAACAGCTCTGCTGTTGTTAGTGTTTCAACTAGTTCAGGTATGTGGATTTTTCAAACTGCAATCACACCCTTAGCTGATAGCACTGATGTGCCTACGGATAATCGCAGTTCAGGTCTTAGAAGTGAAATAGTTTTGGCAGCCAGCAGAAGAGAATTTGTTGCCTGCTGAATCTGTAAGTGCTTCAGCACGTCCACAGTGACCTCACACAGAACAAGGACTGCAGCTACATGGAGCAGTATTAGAAAAACAGGACTGTATTTGTCATCTCTCCTGTTCTGTCTTTTAACTCCAGTGAAAACCACATTATTCATAGAACTAAGTCACGTAGGATCTCAAATTCAAACAGGTCTACAGTTTTGTCCCCATAAAGTGCACAGCTTATTAACTGAGACTACAACTGATTTTGAGTTAAAATCTTTGTAAGCCTTATCTGAACAGAGGTGCATGGTTTACTGACTAGCAATAAATGCTGTTCCTTTACCTATGTAGCATTCAATACCTGATGGAGTAAACGTAAATCATCTTAGACATATCAGTCTTTGCACTGTCTTTGTCTCTGACTAAACATGTGATCTATCAGTCAACATTAAAGACTATGGATATATCCATTATATTTATATTGGGAACCTGAAGGGCATTCTGAGCAGTCAGGTCTGAGTGAGAGTCCCAGTTGCCTTCCAGGTCCATGTAGGGGAGAGCCCCCAGGTTGCACTGCTTCCCCATTGCAGGTGTGCACACAGGTTTGTGGCCCACATGGGACCTATGTTTCAAACAGATGCATGATCTCAGTTACCAGCAACTGAACAAGAGAGAAAATCCCTGAGATTAGGGAGCAACCTAAGTTGTGTCTGAGCACACCTTAAATAGGCAGGGTAGGCACAGCCAAACCTGAACTACCAGAGATCAGCCAAGCTGCAGGAACTGATGAGGGATGTTACCATGAAATTCAGTGGAAGAAGTTTCTGTGAAGTTTATTTCATTTGGATTGGGCTAGAAGACAATTAATTGTTGAAGCTCAAATATATAGGAGTCTTCATGTCTACCTATAGACTGAAGTCTATGCCTACCTAAGTCTGGAAATTACAAAAGCTAGAGTGTAGCTAAAAATGGAATACTGTAATGAGCATATATGTTTCTGAAGAGTATCAGATTTCGCTTTCCTGGTGCAATATGGTTCTTGGTTCTGTTATGCTTCTGTTGAGGTGTGTCCATCAAGGTAGTCTAGCCAACTAAGTCAGGGTAGCTGGACATAAAAAAAATGCTGGATGGTAAGAGGAATGATGTCAGCTGGTCTGGCTGTGGTGGCCCAGTAGTTTCTAGATACTATCACAGAGGATTGCAATTTAGAAAATAGTTAAGCTGCCTATATAAAAGGATGAATCATGCCACAGACATTCCTATCATAAGAACTTAGGCCAGCTTTTCACCAGCATGGCCAAGCCTTTCTCATATCATGTCTTGATTGGGACTGAGAAGAGGTTCTTGTAAATATCCCCTGAAACATGGTGAATACTTTGATGATAAAATTCAGTCTCTGTTGCCATAGACTTAAAATAATTAATTTTGCTTGTCAAAGTGGATTAAATAGTTTCCAGAGTCATAAGACTGTGCCCAAAGCCCACAGCAGTTTTCAGCAATGACTTCTTCCCCAAAGCAGAGCCTGAACTGGCTCTAAATTAACACATGTATAAATGAAGAATGACTAGGCTGACTATCCTTGTAATTAAAATAGTAGAGTATATGCAAATTGGCTTGCTCATGCTCAGATTGTCTGAACAGAGCTATTCAACATAAGATAGCTACAGAACAAGAAAGTCTGCATGCCAAGAGGTGAGAGACTGCGTGAATCACCACTACTCACAACACAATATGCAGGCCAGCACAGTCCTACTGCTCTGCTCTTTCTGTGCCATGCTAATTGCTGAAGATCTCTAAATAATTCCACATTTGTAAAAATCAAACCATTGTACTAAGTTAAGACAAGGGTTTTTTCACTGCCCATCACTGCAAGATCTCCTAGGGACTTTGTTTAAATCAGGGGTGGTGGGAGGATCAGCAGCAGCCGCTACTTTGGAACTAGTGATTAATGATTGATTTCTTCCTGCAGCCAACACTGCACTAAAAGTTTCTGCAGTATTCTAATATACAAAAAACAAAAGGTTACAAGTACACCACATGGCAGATGCATATAAAAATAATTCTATTTGGTTTGACCTCCAGAAAAGTTCAAAAGAATATTTTGCTAAAAGAAATTATGTTTGAATACAGTAAAATGACAATATGGAAATGAAAAAAATAACATTTTCCCTATTGCTATTAATTCATCAAAAAATATATACAAAATGTATTCAACTCTTAATTAGCCCTGCATGAAAAAGTACGCTTGTATGTGGAATACATTGACTAAGGTTAATAAACTATTAGTTTATAATTATTAAAGCATATGAACCAATATAAAAGCATGAACAACTTTAAACTGAATCAGAATTTGTTTTTACAATAAAACTCATAGGTTTCAAAATATCAATAAGCAAGAAAAGCTTTAAAACATGAGGACAGTATTTGATTATGGATCTCTTTGGAAACTGTAAGTTCTAAAAGCTCTCATTCTACAGATTCCATATTAAAAAGTTTATACGCAAGCCTAAGCTTGTGAACCATTTTAGGAAAGCAACACTAGCAAGAAAATAAGAAATTATAATAAGCAAGCTTCAACCAGCATACCTCTTATAAGCAATCATCCAAGAGATATGTATCTCTTTAGAAACTGGTGAAGTACATATAAATACTTGAATGCTTCTCATAAAACAGTAGAAACAAACAAAAAAAAAATGCTAGCAAGCATTTCCAAATAAACAAGCATCCCTTTTAGGGGTTGGAGGTTTAGGTTGTTTGGTTCGTTTTGATTTTTAATAATTTAGTCCTTGAAATAAGCCACGGTAAAGGTCACTTACCTCTTACATGGACTAGAAGGAAGCCAAGGCACAAAAGAAAAATACTTCTGAATTTCTCCATGCTTTTCTGTGCAGTGCCTTGATTGCACCAGCTGTTTTTTTTCCAAGCAACGATGGTAGAAGTTGCAACTGCAGTGCCAAGGTTTGAGGGAGACACTTGGAATCAGCAGCTCTGTCCAAAGATGTTTCTCACCACCACATCCAAGCTCTGCAAGAGAGAGAGTAACCTTTTTGTGTACAAGGCAAGTAACAAAAGCAAGCAGTCCTGCTAAAGCCAAGCTGTGAGCAGCACATTTCATGCTACCTGTGCTCCAAGAAACTTATTTATCGCCCAGGCAGGAAGCACGGAGAGCTGGGGAAGCAGTGGCAGCACCCAATGAGGAGGGTGCCCGAACACTCTGGATCCACCTCCTTCCCAGAGGGGAAAGCCAACCTGTTTGACATCCTCGTCTTCAAAGAAGGGTGTGGTGCTGTGGGAGCTCAAGTAGCTTGTAAGAGGAGACTGTCCTTCTCTGAAGCATGCTTGAAAGGATCGCTCAGACATACTCTGTCCTCAAAGCATCACTTTCCCTCCTTGTTTCTTGGCTCAGCAATAAAAGCTGAGAAAGGCAATCCTGTCAGGCATAACCCCTTACTCTCGCCACCAAATTAAGGAGGTGGAGGTTAGGAATCCACTTTGCAGCAACTTAGACTTGGCTACAGAAGGACGACAAAAAAACCTAGTATTATAAATTTAAAATATGATGTCGGACTACTGAACTGAAGCATGCTCGGCTCCCCAGTGGATGCTTATCTTCACAGGTAAACATTGCCCATCATGACTGTTTCTATTGACCTAGTTTGAGGTGTTTTTTTCAAATATAAATATCCATGCATATCCTACATGGGGACAGATGTCAGACAGTGATGACCGTGATGATACAAAGCTTTGGAAAATGAAAAGAAATCATGCATCATGGACACAGTTTTAAATTACTGATGTGATTTAAATCTAGTTTTGTCATAGCATCTCTCCAGCAACACATGTGCCTACACTCTTGTCCTTTGAACTGGATTGCAGCCATCACCCTGGTGCCCAGCACCAGCAAGGTGACTGGTGTGCATCCTCCCTTGTGCTGGGGGGTAAGCTGCAGGGGGTTTCGTCAGACCTGTTTTGTCTAGGGCTGCAAATAGCTCAGGACTGTGCTACCACGAGTGGCTAATCCGAGTGCTCGTGGTGTTGCTGGGTGATTCAGTCTGATGTGGGACACAGGCTGCCCCCATCTGCTTTTCTGTTGAGTTACCCAGAACATACAACTGAACTCATGCTTTTATGCTAACTACAAAAAACAGATGCAACAACATAAGACGGACTGATAGAACTTGGTGATACTGGATCCTCAAGAAGCTTGACGTTCAAGTAGGTCAACTCCCTCCCTCTCCTCTGCCCAAATTTCAAACAGCAGAATGGTTTATAAAGGTCTGGCTTATAGCTACTAATAGAAGCTCTAAAGTTCAATTTGGGTATCACCATCCCCCATGTCAGGGCCAATTTTTCAGTCTCAGAAGAGTTAAGGACATTTAGGCTGAAGAGGTGACTTCTTCCGCCAGTTATAACTAGAACTTAACCATGAAATGAGCAATTCCATAAATCCACTGTTTATTTTTTTTTTTCCAGAATACCAAAAGCAGGCCCACATGTGCTGATCTTCATATAAGTGATGAATTTGCCTGAAGGGAGCAGGAATGTTGGAAAGGTTAGGTACTAGTTCCAGGCAAGTCCAAACAGCTCACATATGTTCAGTAGCTTTACTTCAAAACAGTTGTTCCCGCAAGTGAAGTCTTCTCACAATGCATTGTCTCACCTGTCTGCTGATACAACTTCATTGTGATATTGAACATTCTCAGATGAAGTTTGAAGATGATGCACATCTCATCCAGTTCCTCTGAAGCCAGCTATTGCCCTATCCAGCTAAATAAAAACAATACAAAAGTGGGCAGCGCTGGAAGGAGTGGATCTAGTGTAGGAGTCAGGATGTCTTGAATGCTTATCCCACTCCTGTTCTTGGGGGCATTGCAGGAACTTCTTAATCTCAGTGCTGTCAAAAACATGCAACAGCTTGCCCAAGACAGCAAGTAAAAAAATATTGTCTATTAAAAAGAAATATATGGGCTAACATCTGACCATAAACTGCAGTTTTAGCACTTTAAAAATCATGGACCCATCTTTTTCTCTTTAAAGGAAAACAAAGTTCTGCCTACTATTCACCTGACAAGATGGATGAATTGCCTACTATTTTTTAACTTGTGTTTCAAGGAAAACCCCAGTATTTTAGAAATGCATGTGAGGGTAGAAAAGGAGCCGGTGTGTCTGTCTTTTCTCTACACCACATACTTTAGCCCATCAGGCGTCTTTTAGACAACACAAGCTAAAAGGGAAAAAGAGTTCAGTCACAACTCATCACAGTGGCAGCCCCATCTTCCTGTGGGCAGATGTTAGACTGCTCTCTTTGGCATGGGTAACCTGCTGTATGTGTCTATTGGAGATGAAAGAACTGAATTACACACTAGAACTACTTGGGAATGGCACTAATATCCTACACTACTCATCTTTTGTCATAAAAACAGAAGTACTTTAATTAAAATATTGAAGCATCCAGTAATATAAGCCATTAATTTAAATGTAAGCCAAACACACAAGTGAATTGGTGATACAATTTCTTGACAACAGAAAAATACAATTACCATGTAATAGCTAAAGCTTCAACGATTTTTCGCAAGCAGATGGAGGAATGTGTATTTTATTCTTGTGATTCTTAAAGTACTCCAAATGCAGGGATTTGGAAAAACTGTGGGTTTGCTCCATTTAGGTCCTTTTCCCATTCCTAATAATCTCTTCACTTACTTTTAAATGTGTCTTTATATCGGTATAACAGAAAAGAGCATAAAGGACGTAGTATTTTCAACTTGTGAAAAGGTTAGGGCTTGCTTCATAATCTCCTCAAGAGAAAAAAACACATAGAACAGTGTGCTTGAGATAGTGGCCTAAAGTAATAAGCGGGAAAAAAACAAACAAACAAACAAAAAACAAGACAGAAGAGTAGGATTGAAAGTGTAATTCAGCCCAAGATACACTGAGTGCACTAAAATGTTTTTCTTAGCATTCAAAATTTGGCACAGATACTGAAATATGCACAAATAAGAGCTACAGCGAAAAGGTGCCAAATGTTATGCTTAAGAATTGCTTGCTTTCATTTGCACAATCCAATTAATTCATTTGGATAACTTTGGATAAGTATTTGAAATGAACATTGCATTTGAAAACCATCAAAACATTTTTCAAGCAGTCTTTTCCACCAATAGGATGAACTAAACTGCCGCTGCAGCTACCTTGTAGAACCGAAAGTGACATAATATTCTACAACAAGATCCTGCTTTGATTATTTTTCCTCCTGTTACTGATGGTAACTCCTCCTCATCCTCAAAGGAGGTAGACTGGAATAGGAAATGGGAGTGAAGAGGATGTGCCACAGGAATGGGACAGCGCTCTTTGTTGCCACCCATTTTAACCCAGTTTGATGGTAAAGGTCCCTCACCGGGGTGAACTTGCAGTTTGGACCTAGAAAGAACAGTATTTTTTCACTCCACTGCACAGTCTGATGGAAATACGTATAGAAACTACGGTAATTCCCAAATCTGAAAGTCAATGACAGCTCACAAGGCCGTTATGGGCAGCAGCTGATCTGTGGGAGATGACTGTAGAACTACTTCAGCAGAGTGGTGATTAATTGTTAACCGATAATGTTTCCTGTCCCAATGAGCGGGAGAAATAATGAATTAGGATATTTAGCTCTGTAACGTAATGGCAGTTGCGCAAGGAAGAAAGATCAAAGTTTCTGTGGGTAGTGAGGCAAATAGCAATGTAGCAATTAATACCCCAATAACTGCAAGTGAACTGCTACATTTTATCCACAGGTAAGTAACAGAAACACATTAACTGGCACCTTCTTACAACAAGAGAACAGACTGAAATGTCAAGCCTTCTGTTTAACCTTCTATATCCAAGTGGCAGCAGCCAGTCTTTCTTCGTTCTTCCACAGCTCCAGACTGTGGAACCGTAACTGGACAAACCACTAAGTTGGAAAAATCAGTAAATTTGTTACTATTTAAGCACTTGGCAACCCCTGCCTTGCCTTCTCATTCAGTGCCCTTACAGCAGGAGCTGAGACAACATATGGCCCTGCAAAAGTGTCTGCTGCTAAAGGATCTGATGATAAATGGATGAGGAAAATTGAATGCTGTTAAGTTTGCCCATACTAAGAAGTCTAAGTGCATATTTTCAGTAGATTCTGGGTTACCAAATCTTCTTCCTCAAAAGCCATGCCTGTCCTTCACAAAGACAGATGTCTTCTCTGCACTTCACATGGGTAAGCATCTCCTGTAAGCAGCTCAAAGCTTTGTTGCTTCTGGCCAAGTTCATTCCAAAATTATTTAAATGCCTGTATGAAATGAACCTGAGCTGCTGATGGAGCAGGAAGACAAACTATTTAAAGGATTCTTCCCTAGGTGAGTGAGCACCAAGTTTTTTATTTTCAGAACTACTGAGAAGAAGAACACATAAACCTTTTTTTAAAATTTATTTTTAGAAAAATCACAATGTTGATAGGAGGTCTTAGTAAGTAATTTTTAGGCTCACAAAAGCTGAAAAAGTATTCAAGAGTCTCGGTTAGCTAAAATCTAGTTTGTGCTCCTCCTGCCATTTTACCGCTAACAAACACTGACTTATTTCTATTTTCTCTACACTTGGCATATATATATCTGTTTATTCATGTAGGCAAGCAGTAAATTTCTTTTCTTTGTATTTACATAAATCAAATGTTTATATAGAAATCACTTTTGCACTCTTAAACACACTTAAAGGTTTTAGCACTTTTATACTAAAAGCAGACATGGGACAAAAAGAGATTACAAATTAATTCCGTAAGAAAATACTAAAATTTGTGTAAAGCTTTGTTGCAAGCTAAGAAACATGTACAAGAAATTCTTAAATGAATTATCCTTGGCATACATTCATATTTGAATGTACAGATATATTTACAGGTTTAATATCCAAATTCATTAATGACTTCTAAGACATTCCATGAAACGCCATCTTCCTGTAGAACTTTGTCAGGTGGCTGAAGCCCATTAATAAGACATATATCGTAAAATTGCATGAAAATTTAAAACAATTAGAATGAAAGCCAACAAAACTGGTCAGACCATTCCTCCCTGACAGAACTAGTTATTATTCCAGATTTAGTCCTTTAGCTGTTATGAGTTGTAGTTTTCCATGTTTCCACAGATCCTTTAAACCTTCCTGTTGCTTTCAAGAGCCACAGCACAGGTCACAAGTGCTTTCAGAGGAGGATGCAACCATAGGTCATTTTCCTAGGGGAATCCTTCACAAGTCCAAAAGCACTTCTCACTTGTTTGCTATTTCTACTGTTCAGTGGATGCCTGTGGAGTGAGGCTGGCTTTTCTGGTCAGTCTTGCTGATTGTACTTTGGAAATATAGTACTGTTTCTGTCCCTTACACATGCATGATAAGCCTTCTGAATTCAACACTATTTTCTCTTAAGCTTTTGGCTACGGAAGTCTGAAGATGCTAATCCCCACTCCCAAGTACTTCATTCACAACTGTTTAGACAATGCCAAGCATCAGTGTCACTAGAAATACAAAGTCCAATTATGGTTCTGATTTGCAAAACAGGCTTTTCCACAACTGACCAGCTCAGTACTTGCTAAGCAGGAAGAGCCAGAAAGAATGAAGGCTCTGTGTGCATTATCTTTGGGTTTTCTCAATCTGTACCAGACAGATACAATGAAAAAAAATCTAAAGACAAAACAAAATTAACAGAATTTTTGTCTCCTGAATGCTCAAGCACAAGCATCTCTTCCCTGGCAGCTGGCCCAGGCAGCTACACAGATTGGATCAGCAGCACCCACACCCAGATCCACCAGCCAAACACAGTGAACCATTTGCTTTCAGGTGCCCACAACATACACCAAGTTGGTTGGTTGGTCCACTCGCTGAGTACAGGTTATTTAAAAAAGTGTTTGTACTGCCTGAGGGCAATAGCATAACAAAAACCATAACTGCATATTGTTTTTGGAGAGGTAAGGAAAAGTTAAACACACTGAATGCACTTGAGACACACCCATTTGTCAGAGGAGTCAAGGAAAGAATGTAAAGGCACAACATACTTCTACACTCCTGTCATTAAGGCCATGTATTGGTGTGCAACAATGCTTCACAGGGCTAACCATACAGAAGTACTCAGGTCTAAGTCACAGTCCCAGAGGTGTTTCAAACAAGAGCTGTTTTCTCTTGAAACTTCAGACTCTGCAGTTTATGTTATGCTTTTTCAGTTTCCTTTTTTTTTTTCTGGCAGAATGTAGGTTGTTTATCCAGTTCCAAAGATCTGTTCTTCATCACTCTTTCTTTAATTTAGTTCTCCAGAAGAGTGCGCTGAACTGAAAAGTGAAAAGCAATTCAAGATTAGTGCACTAAGTTAGCACACACAGTGCAAGTTATACATTACGGTGTAATAGTTTATGCAGTCAACGAACTTTCATTAGATGTTTGACACTGTGGAATAAATTCAGGTAAGCAGAGGCTTGACTCTGTGAAGTCAATAGGCTGCATAGCAAGGGGTATTACATCCCAGATCTCTCGCTCAAATAACCACATCCTACTACATCAGGGAAGCTATCTACACTTGCAGTGTAACCCAGCACTCAGTTCAGGCTTGCAGTTCTTGCAGATGCAAACAGGCTGCTCACACAAAAAGTAAGCTACTGAAAATAAGTTCCTAGGTTCAGGAAGTCAAAGATAGGTTTACACAAAATTTTAAAAATACAGACCTATTCTGCTATGCCATTTGACCTTATATGACCTTATGGCCTTAATATGAGACTGCTCCTAACTGGAAGCCATGTAGGTACATCTATTACCAGAAGCAGACCTAACATCTGCTGACTCCCAGAACTTAGATCAGGAGCAGCACCATGCTGAACATGGCTGCTCAGTCTCTTAGCTCAATGCATGATCATGCTTGTCAGCAAAATATAATAGAGGTATGAAATTTGGAATGTAATATGACATCAATAGGTAGGTAGAAGTAACCATACATGATAACATCCCAAGTGTGACTTTATTGGTTAAGATAAAGTATGCATAATCTGATGCATTTAACATTTGAGTTCTGGTGAATCTTCGCCAGAATTTAAGCATAACCCAACTACAGCTCATATTTTAACTGCCTTTGGTAGAGGACTTTGAATGATACTGCTGTGCTTCACTAATGCACAGCTGAATTGAGGATACCTGAGTCTCTTCAGTCCTCACAGCCAGTCACAAGAAAACGTTTTGTACTTGAGAGTTTTATATATTTAACAGCTTAAAGTGTTTATAAAGAAGATAATGAACCAGATGGAAGTTTATAACAAACTGATGCAATACCTGAGAGAAATAAGGCAAAATTATTTTTTTAATTATTAAAAAAAACCCAAAAATAGTTCTGCAGGTTTTAGATTAAACTCATAGAAGAATATACTGCAAATATATACCGCCTTGAGATTTTAATACTCAGTATTTCAAAACCATCCAATGAACTTCAGCATGAGATTATAGTGCTTCTTCCTTTGTTGACCGGTCACAAGGTCTAGACAGCCAAGTTTTCACCTATATCATTTCCTCCAGTTCTATCCACGAGCTTATCCTAGAGCTTATCACCTGTTCCATCAGCCAAGTTCCCTACACAACCATACATGGAAAGGTGAGGTTGTCAGCGTTTGTTGCTTTAAAAGAGATCCTTCCACAGCTCTCACCTTTGTAGAAAGATTAATTATGTGATGGTTCTTTTATACAAGAATCTTTCTCTGTTCACAACAGAGAATGCTTTAATTACAACATGCTAGTGAGTTCAGTTTTCTTTGCCTCCAGTGTAGTTTCATCTCTGTTCAAATATCATAATTTTTAAATATACATTCTTGCAGTGTTCTGTATCAGTTTATAATTAGAAATCATTTCAGATTCCAATCAGAAAAAATATACACTAATAAACTTTCAACTGCAGCTATCCATGACACTGAAGGAGCAGGCCTGTGTTTTCACGATTGCCTCTAATGACAATTTTGCAGAGAAAATTCAATTCTTCACTTTCTCTAAGCTCCTACATTTCAGTGACTTCCCAAGGCAATAAACCAATCTGTTCAAG
Organism: Callaeas wilsoni; assembly: GCA_013398955.1. Classification (NCBI taxonomy): domain Eukaryota; kingdom Metazoa; phylum Chordata; class Aves; order Passeriformes; family Callaeidae; genus Callaeas; species Callaeas wilsoni. Next base: position 76,091 of record VWPU01016114.1, read on the forward strand.
AAAAAACTAGAGAAGAGTGGCCATATTGTCAGAACTGAATGCTTGATTCAGTTCTAAGTTTGTTGTCATGGTAAAATCATAGAACCACAGAATCATTTATGTTGGAAAAGACCTTTTAGATCATCCATTTTAACTCTTACCCTAGGACTGCCAAGACCACCACTAAACCATGTCCCTATGTGCCACATCCCTATACCTTTTAAATATTTGCAGAGATGACAACTCCCCCGCTTTCCTGAGCAGCCTGTTCCAATGCTTGACAACCTGCTTCATGAAGAAGTTTTTCCAAATATCCAATCTAAACCTCCTCTGGCACAGTTTGAGGCCATTTCCTCTTGACCTATCACTTGATACCTGGGAAAAGTGGCTGACACACACCTGGCTACAACTTCTTTTCAGGTGATTGTAGGGAGTGAAAAGACGACCCCTGAGACTCCTTTTTTCCAGGCTAAAAACCCCCAACTCCCCCAGTTGCTCCTCAAAACACCTGGGCTCCAGACCCTTCCCCAGCTCCACTGCCCTTCTCTGGACATGCTGCAGTACCTCAGTGTCTTTCTGGAAGTGAGGAGCCCAAAGATGGACACAGCACTCGAGGTGTGGCCTCACCAGAGCCCAGTACAAGGGGACAGTCACAGCCTTGGTCCTGCTGGCCACACTATTGCTGATACAGGCCAGGATGGCACTGGCCTCCTTGGCTACCTGGGCACACTGTTAACTTATATGCTGCCAAAATTGTTAATTTTTTTTTTTTTTAAACGGAACAGTACAATTCATTTTCTCCAGTATGTTAGATGTCAATAAAGTGCATTTAATAGGAACCCCACCAAAGACCTGATCTTCCATCTAGATTCTTGTCTTACCAGGTGGCTCAGATTGCGCTCCCCTATGGCTTTCCATATTCACGTTCTCTTCATCTGCTGGGCAAAAAACAGATGTTTAGCATTCAAATTCTCTTATATTTGATGTTCTTGATAAATAGAGATAATTTGAGAGAAGAAACAGCAGTGAAGAAAATGGGCTACTGATAGTAGTTGAGTTGCCTTGTTTTGTCTGCACACTAATTTTAACATGCATGGTAGAGATATTATTCAGTTTCCGAACTTCCCAAATTACAAAGCAACAGTGCCTGGCTGAACGACTGCTCTATTCCTTCACTAAACAGTCAGAAAGACGGAGACAGACAAAACCAAAGCTCCTGCCTCTCCTATCACCCACAGTACTCCCAAAGTTCTCTGATCCAAGTTATAACTTATTTAAGTGGAAAGGAAGCAAGCAACAGATGACTGCAGAAGAATCATTTGGGGATGAACACCGGGGTAACTTGTCATAAAACTAGTAAGTAGGCAAGCATCTTGTGAAGACACAAAGGCAAACTTTACAAAATTAGAAATTACAAAGTATTTTTCAGCATGAAAAAGTCTCTAATCTCCAACCTCCACTTGATTCTCCTTAAAAAGTATTTTTTGCAGTCTCTCCTGCTCATTTTTTAGCAAGAAGTGCTTTTATTTTAAGAAATGTAAAGATTTAAGTCTTCCTAGTTCTGAAACTCTAATTTTTGGGCAAGGAATTCTTCAGTCTTGGATGACTAGTAGGAAAGATTACTCCCTGTGAACATAAGTTCACCGGGTTATTACAACTACCTTATGCATAGGATCAATTTATAGTCCACATACAAATACAAAAATGCCTCTCTTTAGACAGCAGGAAACAAAACTAATTTGGAATTCTTACCGCTTTGCTTGAAACAGAGTTTCTTCTTCTGGTAAGCAATGAAACTAGATACTGCTCCAATTACAGTAGCAGCCACAGCACTTACAATTCCAGCTATTGCTCCCTGAGAAGCTGAAAAAAAACAGAGACCTTTTTATACATATTTCAGAATTGAAAGCCATGTCAAACTTGTATTGTCTCAAAGTAAACCCTGAGAACACTTCCAAAAACCATTAAACTGAAATTACATGAAAATGTAATAATCAACTCTGTGCATTATGAAAAGTGAATCCTGTCATTTTATAACCACTGATTTCTTAGCAATGCCCATTGTTAAGGAACTTAGGCATGCCTGTTTTAAGTTCCACTAATTAAAAAGCTACCCTTTCATAGCCATATCTACTTTGTAAGCACACAATCACTGCACCAGCATCTCTGAGACCTTAACACTCAGGAATAATTTGAAACATGGAAATTTTAAAGGATCATGGAAGCAGAGCTTGAAAGTAAGAATTCCAGATTACACAAAAGCTTTTCAATTGTAACCCAGTCCCAGTAGTGACCATTCTAGCAGAAGACTAGCAATACAGAAACCCCGAGCAAACAAGCTTCATACATCCAAACACCATCATTCACACAAATTCATGCATTTACCCTCATCTTCTTGGCCATTTTTTGGAGTTGGGCCCTTCCGTTCTGTAAAAATGAATGGAGAGATTACATTTTGTATGTCTAAAGAACACTCATATCATAATTGACAAACCTTTTGTCAATTAATTATGCAAAATTACAAACCATCTATTATATCCATACAGTGCTAAACTGGCACTGAAACTTTGTTTTCAAAGCATGGCTCAGAGCGGTGCCAACTCCAGCCTTGAGTGCTCAGCACTTCTACAAAATGAGCACATAACATTTGTGAAATCTGGTTTAATAAGCTTGTGCACCACCACAGAGAACTCATATAATTTCAGAGTAACATTCAGCTGCATTTTCATGGAACCAACTATCTTTTCATAAAATTCCGGCCTCATCTACTAAATACCTCTGCAATTCTCTTCCCAAACAAGCCAGAAGTTCTATAAATACTAACTCTACTTGTCACTATGCAACTCGTACCACTGAGGCAGGAACCTGTGCACATGAAACCACCACACAAGTCTCCACAGATGTTTCTTGCCCCTTCCAGTTTTCAAGTACTGCCCCAAAGGAATCTTGGAAGGGGAAAGTTACTCAAAAAAGGGGAATCAGTAATCTCTATTTAGAACAACTCTCCAGAGAAGTCAGTAACCATTAGCACATCTCAAAGCCCATTGAGATACTTAAACTAACTCCGATCTGGAAATAGTAAAATAGCAGTAACACACACAGGCATGACCAGGCCCATCCTAAGGACAACCAGCACCATCCTAAGGGTGACCATTACTGCAGCTTGGTTCCAGTGACCATCTCTGTACTGAGCTGCACCATAACAACCAGACATAGCAAATTACCAAAAAAAGTTTGGCAAGCTATGAAATGGTTTTATACTGCTCAGAGTACAGAATCACACGGTGGTGAAGGGACCTTAGCGATCACGGAGTTTCAAACCCTCTGCCACAGGCAGGGACACCTTCCACTAAACCAGGTTGCTCAGAGCTCCATCCAACCTGGTCTTGGACACTATCAGGGATGGGGCACCTACAACTTGTCACCTCCTCACCTCTCACCTGCCTCACCACCACCACAGTAAAAAAGTGAAGACTAAGGATCACTTGTAAGTGTAAAGATCAGTTCATCCTGTGGGACAGAGGAAATCTTTGAGAACACAAGGTGGACCCTCTTCTTGCCCACTCCTAGACTTCCTAACTACAAGAACTAAAAGACAATGACAGTATGTCACAGAAGATCAAAAACACCACTTGGATGACCTTAAAAACTATATTCATGGTGAATTTTGAAGTAACTACTGCATTCACATTTCAGCTTTAGAAGCCATCTTTCTTAATGTAACAGTAAAAATTACTGAAAGTTTTTGCTCTAGACCAGTTTTACCCCTTAAATATTTGGGGGGTTTTTTTGACAGAGACAGAACATACTACTTTTGAACTCAAAAGTATGTTCTTAAATTTCAGATACCAGAACCAAACGCATTACAAATTACAGCATGTTTAAACATCTTTTGAGCAAGCTTTAATCAAAAGCTCAGGTAGCCATAGAAATGACATGAAGCACAACCACTGAAATCTTACCATTGCTGCCACTACCATCGCTTCCTCCTTTTGGTAAATTGCCGTCCCATAGATCTGAATCATGAAATGTGTCTATAAAATAATGCAAATAACATTACCATGTTTTAAGTTCAGTGAATAAGACATACGAAAGAATATAACAACATGGAAATTTTCTCAGGACCATTCAACTGAATTTGTGGTAGTTTTAGGCTCAGCACCAGAGTCACAACATTTAACCCTTTAAAAGCCCTCACAATGTCCAGTCCCTTCAGCTCAGCACTACACAGTTTGACAGCAGCACTTCTTTCTCTGGACTTCCTGAACAATTGAGTGAAGTCAGTGCCCAAGAGCAGGTAGTACTGCACAAATCAGGTTAAGCAAGCAAGGAGCCCAATAAGCTGCTTAACTGTAACAGTCCAAATCTCAGTATCCTGTGAAACCACAGAAAGAATTTAGGACAGAAAAGGACCATTTACTTTCAAGGCTGCAACTGTGAATGATTCTTCAGAGTTGGGTCTCTAAGTCACAAACAGTCCAAATGTAATTCCATTCTCTGATTTACTGCAGGACATTGAAGTAGTCTCTCTCCATTTCCACTAAATCCTGCCTCATGGAGTCTTCCTGTCTCCCTCATTGCACCTTCAACTCCTTCCCTCTGCTGCCAAATGAATATTTAGTTTATGCAAAGCAAATATGTTTCAAGCAAAAAAAATAAAAGTACTGCATCAGAGGATGTTTTAGTTGGGTGCCAAAAGCACTGTACTGAGGCATGCAAGAGTCAGATTCAAGTATCCGCTGCAAATCAGACAGGGGAAAGAACAAGAACTGAGGCTTGCATTCCAGGGCTCTTTACCACCATGTTTGTGAATAATGGCATCATCATGATGCCTGAAGATTTTAACTTTTATATATTCGTAATCCTGCAATTCTTTAGTGTATAACTCTAAACTCCATACAGAGTGTTTGCTACTGCTTTCCCATTTTGGTCAGACACAACAATTCCTAGGCCTGGGAATCCAGGACACCTCACTGTCTCAGGCCTCGAGAACTGTAAACAAACGTGAGTTGGGGGGGCAGCAAACTTGGGGTAAATGACTTCACTACCTGAAGCTGTAATTGGAATAGTAACCCCCAATATGCAAATGGATCAAACTTATAAAAGTATGAAAACCCATGACCCGTCATCCATTTTGTTGGGTGTAGTCCTTGAGGGGGCTTCATCTGCCTTAAATGTATCTGAAGACCCTTCAATAAATATATCCGCACTTTATTCCCTTAATTTTGTCTAGCCTCTGTTTTTAGGTAGCCAGATAAGGCATCAATCACACCTGCATCCATCTGATTCTCTTTTGTTCTGGGTTAGGCAAAGACAGAGAGGACCTCTAAAGCAGAACAGGCAGAAAGGACATGTATTTTAAATCTATCTTTCAAACACGAATAATTGTATTTCTTAATGGGGCCCTTAAATTAAAAAAAGAAGCAACCCTTTAACTTGGAGCTTTACTTTTAATTTAGATCCTTTAAGAATAAAGATCATAGGCAGTTGCTACTTACTTTTGAGCATGACTAGAAGGGATTCAGTTTGTAAAGAGGAAAGAATTCAATCCAATACATGGGTGCTTCACCACAGGCAGCCAAGAACAGCATTGCCCCAAGCACACACACACACAGCCTCATCCTACCTCTTCCCCACACCATCCTGTTTTCAAGTGAAAGTGACTCAACAGGTTTGTTATGGAATTTCAAGACTGGTGCAAAGCTTATTTCAAGACAACTTTTTCTCAATCTTCAATGTTTGATGTATGCCACACCTGACATACATAGCAGGCAATTAACACGGATCAATTAGTAGAAGTGTAACTGAGACAGTAAAACCAGGAGATTGTACTAGAAGCCTTACCAGAGCCTTTAGGTTGATCTCGCTTGGGGTTATCTAATCACAGAAGACGGATTTAGGAAAAGAGGAAAAAAAAGAAGAAAATGTTAAGATAACAAAACTGGACTATAGTACAGTAATGTTCAAAGGGACTAGGAGATATTAACAAATACTCTCCTACAGTTCAGAAATTCTGGTTAGATCAGTCTTACCAGTGTCTCTAGGATTTGCAGGAGGATGTGGCTTGGGATCATCTGTAGACAAATAAGAGTTAGAATAAATTGAGCAAAATTACTAGCGTGAAGAAATCAAAAGCAGAGCATGTAGTGACCTTGAAAGATGATCTGACCTAAAACTTCCCCATGCCATTTTCGTCTTGTTAGCTCATGCTGTATTTCTTTGGTTATTTTAGCTAAACACTGTGTTTTAATGCCACTAAGAGTGTTCCTGCTACATTAACCAGTATATCAGATCCTTGCTAGGATGGAACATACACAGAAAAACTCATTAAGTGTTATGCAGCATTTTAGTTTGCACATCTGACTTCAAAGGCTGAGCTTCTTAAAATTTTTCTAGCAGGTATAGATTACTTGGCTGTTTTCTCTTTTAAAATTAACAGGTTTTAACCAAATATAAAGCTTGGTACCTCACTTGAAAAATAGACAAGGTACACAGAATAGAACTAGATATATGGTCCCCACAATGACACTTCATTTGGCTTGCCACAAAGTAGGAAAATAAGAGATCTTAGAAATTATCTCTGTACTGTTTTGTCACAGCCTTCACATTAGAAAGAGCACTTTCTTTTGAATTATTTCTAACAGATTAATGTTTCCTTGTGCTACTAAAAATACTTCCTGAAATGGGAGAGATTACTTTGGAATTAACATTTACTTCCATAAGTAATAGTTTATGGAGTTAGTGCCATCTAGTGAAAACTCAGCAATGAAACAAGTAGAAGCTGGCTAAGAAATTATTGAAATTCCTACAGTTTTGGTGATCCAGAACCTTAAGATTAACAAACATAACTAGACTGCAATTATTTTTATTGACAGCCTGCTACCTTAATCAACTCAGTGCCTTATTATACTTAGGTCATAAAGGATGGATAGATATTGCATCAGGTACATTTGAGCAGTATCCAGGAAAATATGGTACTTACCAGGATCAAGAGCATGGAACAAGTCAAAATCATCTACAAAGAAAGAAGGGAAGTTTTAGATGTAATGCTAAAACTGAAGTAGTCTTAGACTACTTTTTAAACAAAATGGACCTCACAATGTCTTCTCCACAAATGGAATGACACGCTCACCCATCAGTGACTCACAGAACACCCTGCAGAGCTACCAGGCATTACCTGCCAAGCAACTTGCTGCTTTTGGAGAGGATGAGACCTGCCAAGGGCCAGCTCAAGGTGAGCAAGCTCCAAACAAGCAGACTGAAAGCCAACAGAAGGGATTCTCGCAGGGCCTTTAAGTTTGTGAAATAACAAAGTACATTTCTGAAAGCAGAGTCCAAAATGAAGAAATCCTTTTGCTGTTAGGGAACTGCTTTATTTTATAGAAATATCACAACCCCATGTGCCACTAAACTGAAAAATTCAGGATCTCAAATTGGTATGTACACTACACTTGATTTTGCAGTAAAAGGCATTACAAGCCAATAGATCTCACCTGGATCTGATAGTGGTGTCTTCTGAGTTACAAGAGGCTTCTTTGTACTTCCTGTCAGATATGGTTAGGGAAAAAAAAAAAAAAAAATTAAATACTATTTAACATACTGCTCAGAAGCTACATGAAGGACAAAGGAAAAATGTAAGTACACGTCTGTAGAACAAAATGCGCAAGATCAAATCTATACAGCAAGACAATTTCGCCTCAAAGAGAAATCTTTAAGTGTTCCAAAGACAAATTTGAGTTCTATGTGGTCAACATCTTGACAATCACATGGCTGAATTGTTCCACTGGGGTTTAAACAAACCATACGTGGCAAAGTTGTCATGCTTGGTCATGCAGTAATACTTGGAAATAAACAAAAGAGCAGCCCCAGTTTTCCTGCCTACCTTCCAAAAGTGCATCACCTAAGGAGAAGTCATCTTGGCCTGTAGAAGATAAAAGAAACAGTGAAGACACTGCTTTTTCTTACTCAAACACAACATTGAATAAAGTCATAAACATGTCTCTGATCAATCTTGAGGTATGTTTTCTGCTTCCTGAGCCAATCTAGAAGAATATTTTGAGTCAGGGTTGAAAACAGACATTCTTCTCTATTTCTCCAGGTCACTGTCCATGTCTTTTCAGAAAAAAAAAAAAAGGAATCACACTAAACATTGTCTCTATAGAAATAACCTGAAGGGTTGGAACATACATTCCTGCAGTCAATAATGCCCTTTATTCTTGCCACTGCTATTGCATGCTTTCTTAGTGCCATCCACAGCATATTCTTTCTCAGTTTTCTTTCCATTGAACCACAAAATAAGATGGGGGACAGCTCCAATGCATGAGAACATACAAGATTCAAGTGTGAAGAAGAGCCTTGGAGCACAAAGGCCATTATGAAAGTTATGTAATGGATTTAATATCTTGGTGTTAAAAATTAGTTTTCATAAGACTTACCTTTCCCCCTAACTAGGGTTAGCAGTATGAAGTATTAATATATTATCACATATGATCTTGATCAGTCTTTTCAACTACCTAAAACACAGCTAAATGCAGCTGGCACCACTATGGCATCTCCACTCCAGGGAGATTAGATTCTATTTTCAGTCCTTAGAAAAAGAACACTGTTTCTTGCTGTATTAAACAGGTTGCTAGAGCTACTGCTGCTTACCCAGCCAACTGCAAACACACCAACTCAATACATACATGACACAAACCAGTTTCACAGCACAAATATAGTGGTGTTATCTCAGCAGCAGAAGCTTGTAAGATAAGTGGACAGCTAAAATAACTGGCGTTTCTGATTTTTCATCATCCCTACTTTCATTAAAGCATGGAATAATAAAAAGGCCTGAAAGTAGGTATCAGTTATTCAAGAAAAACACATCCAAATATACTGCTTCAGCCCCATAGAAGCTGGAAGACTTTTTCTACATACTGAGTATCAAGGCAGCCACAGCAAAAGTTATTTCCAGACAGAAACTACATTAATTCAGAAGACACCTGCATAAAGCATTTATGTGTCTGGCTTTTCCTCTAAGAATGTAACTACCAAAGAGGCATCAGAACCAGCTACTGCAAAGTCTGAAGAGAGGAATGAAAAACAAACATCAAAATCAAACCACAAGCAGAATGCTCCTTTCACTTACATGACAGACCAAGTTAAGATAAGTCGCGAGCCTAATACCAGGAATGATGGATGCTTATATACCTGGTGACATCTTTTATCGTAACTGAGGTCAGAACTGAAATCCCTTTTGCTTCTCAAATAACTGCACTAATAATGCCTTTTTTTTTTTCCAGAAAAGAGAGTAAAATACATTTTTTGTTGCTTTTTTTTAATAAGAAAACAATACAAATGGAATTTTAAAAAGTGTGCAGTCTGGCCAACTGAACTGCTACAGCAGAAGCTGAAATCTGAAGTATAAGAAGTGATTCCCACACTGCAACATTTGAACTGAAAAACACCTTGCTCAGAGCCCAGTAAGGAGACAGCCCTGCCTGCTCTGTGACAAGCCCTTTCATGGAAACAAAGGCAATTGATGGCTTTATTGTGGTGCACGAGCAAAGCCCATTTAAAATCTCCTGAATAAAATAAGTAGGTATAGACTTTGAATAGAAAGCACGAAGATATTTTACTTGGTGTTCCCTATTTCAGGTAGAGACCACAAAGTCTTTTAGATACTTAGTTCATGAGAAACTACTTCATGGAATGCAAAATATTTGCAGGTCATTTATCGAAAGTCTACATCAACTTGCAATACAATTTTGTAAACCTCTGTAAAATTAGCAGGTGCTAAGACACAAATGCCAGTTACTTCTGAAGTTACTCCTGTGGTTAGACTACACCAAGAAACCTCCGTATCGACAGGCAAAAAAAAGCCCGTCAAAGCACTCATAAGAAATTTTAACAGGTATTTGCATAGTTGTTCCTCAAACCTGAATTCTAGTTTGCTTGTCTTCTCGAGTACATACCTCTCTCAGGCTACAGTCCTCTGGGAGGTATGTCTAAGACAGGACCTGGTCAGAATTTGGTAGTCTAACTCCAAGAGGGCAGGCAGAGGAAACTGTCGAAGATGCACACTCCTCAAAACACTCTACCAGAGCAGCACCCAGAGGAGGGACCATCACAAACTGCTAACACTCTGTCTTAAAGCCAAAAGCATATCACTAAGACAATGAACGTTACACTGGTTTGCCCTGTTTCTTTTCAGGCAGATGGAAAAACAAGCACATACATTCAACTTTATGCTTTGGTGCAGCTGAAATTTTACGTGGAGCAGAAAACAGGCTATAAGAAGAGTTTCCCACTGCCAGCCTAAAACTTAGTCCAGGAACTCAGAATGGCTTCAGCTGCAGCGGTTTCCCTCAAGAGGAGGAAGCCTTTGTAAAAGGGTGTGCTTTCAATGACATTGCTATTTTAAGGGATTTTGCACATGAGCTTCACAGAGAAATAATTTAGGATGAGATTGCTGACTGTCAAGCTCATGTAAAAGATGCTTTGACAGAGGAATAAAAAAATTTGGGAGTCAGTAAAAGAAAAAAAATCATGTTTATTGACTGGAATTATTATTCTGAAACGAAAATTCTGCTTTCCAAGCATGCAGCAAGATATCAGGCTCCTCATATACATTACTTTTTTGAGACAAAGTAGCAAAAAATGTCAAAACTTAGCTTACAGAACTCATTACAATAACCTGCACTCTAAGGTTGTGGAAGTCAGCTTTCCCAGCAAAAAAAAGGTGTTTCGCCACTGTTCCCTTAAAGCAGTTGCTTTTACTGTCTCCACTTTTCATATGGGTGGGTCCAACTAAAGAAGAAATTCAGTGACTCAGTCTAAAAGGAGAAAAGTTCAGCATGATTCAGCTGGTTCCAGGAAAGAACTAATGAGAAAACAAGAGATAAAGCTACAGAACTAGAATAAAGGTACTATGATGGTCCAAGAAGGAAAAGTCAGTGAGAATATGCTGCACTCTCTACAGATTCAAGGAACACTCAGAGCAACTAAGCTTTTCTTAGTCTAAACAAAGACATTTACAAATAAAGCAGATATTGTATTGCATATAAAGCACAATACAGCAGGTATTTCTAGCTCCTAGGGCATGAACAGATTCAAGAATAGTGTCTACACTATTTTCCTTTCATGTCTGTACCTCAATTACCTGGATCTCGAGAGACAGCTCTTCAGCAGGCTGTCTCTACTAACCAACAAAGTTTGTATTAGCTGGGGGGAAAACAGTAGGTGAAACAAAAAGAGCAAACATAGGTTTTGAATAGCTGAAGAACTAGAGGGTATTCAAGAGATCCAAGTAAGCAAATAAGCATGCAAAGACCATTGCAAAGACCTGTCACTGCTCTCAGATACTTTCTGCTACAGTATTAGATTAGTCATATGCACATTCCACTGCAGAAGGCAACGGGAACTTCGGAAAGTTCCTCCATTAGTCACATGTACAGCAACACACCAAGAAAAGAGACTTGTGATGAATCACCACAAACGTAACTTTCTGACTTGAGCAACAGACTGCTTCAATTTTGTTTTCCTAAACATGCCAGTGCTCTTCTGCTTCCTTCCCTCCTTCTCTCCCTAGGGCCCTGCACACCACAGGGTACCGACAGAGCCTGCATGTTGTAACAGGTCTTCCAGTTGTAGGCCTATGAACCAGGTGACAGTGGTCATCTTGCCTCCATCCCATAGCTGGACATTACCTGCTACTCCATCAGTGGCTGACTTACAATCATAGAATATCTCCAGATGGAAGGGACCCGTAAGGATCACCAAGACCAACACCCTGCTCCTCACAGGACTAGCTATAAATAAACCATATGAATAAGAGACTCATTCAGACATTTCTCGAACTGTCAGGCTTGGTTCCATGCCCAATTCCTTCCCGTCTGTTCCAGCGACCAACCACCCTCTCAGATAAGAACTCTCTCCTAATGTCCAATCTGAACTTCCCCTGAGGTAGCCTCATTCCATTTCCTTGTGTCCTTTTGGAGGTAATCAAAGAGAGAGGAGAACAGCACATGCCCTTCTGCTGCCCTCCTTTGAAGAAGCTGTAGGCTGTTGTGTGGTCACCCCTCAGCCTTCTCTTCTCCAGGCTGAACAAACCAAGTGACCTCAGACACTCCTAGCAAGTTTTGCCCTTGAAGCCTTTTACCATCTTGGTCACTCTCCCCTGGACACACTCTAATGGTCTGATCTCTTTATTGCATTGAGGCACCCGAAACTGCAGACAAGGACTCAAGCAGAATAGAGTGGGACAATCACCTCCCTCGAGCAGCCACCACTGCTGTTCTTGATGCACCCCAGGGCACAAGTGGCCCTTTTGGCTGCCGGACTGCTGACTCATGTTCAACCCAACCATCCAGATCTCTTTCTGCAGGTCGCTTTCCAGCTTCCTGTCCTCCAGTTTGTACAGAGAACCAGGGTTATCCCATCCCATCCCATCCCATCCCATCCCATCCCATCCCATCCCAGGCATGGAACCTGGCACTTGCTCTTGTTAAATTTCATATAGTCTGTGACTGCCCGACTTGTGTCTGCTCTGCTCCTTAGCCCCTTATTATCCTGACCTATGCAAAAATCTTGAGCTCAAAGAGGCTTTTCATCTCTGTAGAGTTTACATGAGGTCTGGCAGCCCTCTTGCAGGACAAGGATATTGGTAGCCATAAAGGCATAAACTCAGGCAACCAGGCAAAAAGCAGCTTCTACAACTCTCAGAATGAAAACTGGATAACTGGATTTTATACTCCTGTGTCTTGTGCTCCTTCTTCTCAGGGGATTGAAAACACAAGGAGTAGAAATATCCAAAACCTAACCATAACAGAACCTGTAGAAAACACAAAAAGGCCAACACATTGGAACTTGTTCAAGAAACACTTTAAATAAGAGAACATAGACACTACATCCTTTCCAAGTGTTTTTTAAGTCTACCAGCACTTGTTTTCAATACAGGTTTTGCCCCATCAGCATTAGTTTCCTACAATAGAAGACTTCTACTGCTCAGCTCACATTCAGACAATTATTTTCTTGAATGTCCTATGCAGGCAAAACCAAGAGAGGTAGTTTAATAATAAAAAATCTGGGAGAAGGGTCACTTGGTTCTCCTTATCTTACTATAAGGACTGTATCTCTAAGGCTTTAAATGGAGAACCTGGAACATTAAAAGTACACACAGGTAGGCAGCTAGTGGAAGTACTTAAAACTGTACTCTTTCCTCTCAGCCAGTGCCGAGGTTTCCAGGCAAGATCTCTGTGTCAGGCAATGCTGTTAGGATGTTTACTCCCACTGCTAAGCAGCAGTTTATAATTAGCTCTGCTCAAAGTCTCATGAAATTAAATCCCACCGTTTGTTTCAAACCCTGTACCCACCTACCGATGCTGCTTTTCAAGTTTGGTTTCTCTGCAGAGCAAGAGAAAACAAAAACGTTTGCATAAAATTCTGTTTAGCAAATGAAGCCCCTTCCTATCTAAAATAAATATGCCCTAAATATGAATAACAGCTGTAAATCAGCCAAAAAAAGCAAAGATAATTTGTTACATCTGGCAGACTGTCTGCTTTCCTCACATTTGGAGCATTCACTAATGTAACCAATGTGAATAAAGTCAGCTAGATCTCTGCTGTAACCAATAAAAAGATTTATTTCTTCTTCAAAGAGATGTGTAAGACAAGCCTAATAATGATCATATTTATGTTTTGGTACAGTGATCCAAAAGCTGCTTTCCTGAAAAGTTACTTTATTTGCACCTATCTTGAAAACACAGTACATAAAAAGTTAGGCAATTATGTGGCCTAATGTTTTTCTGATCTGTCTGCTAGTAAATGCATTTTAGACTTGTTTGTGATTTATTTTAATATTCAAATTACTGTTTCTTCTGTTCAAAAATGGAAATTTAATATTTTTAAAAAGCCTACAAAGCCGTATTTTGACATATTATTTACTTAAATAACTAGTAATGGGAGAGTTTTTTTAACAAAACATGGTAAAATAAGGTATTTGGAAAAGGAAAAAACCTCATCTTTTGAAGCACAGTTTCGGGAATTTTGCTTGCTTAAAAGATTCCCATGGACTAGGCAACTTTTGTTGCCACTTTAAGCTACAGAAAGTAGGAACATACAATGGAACTCTTAGAGCTCTCATGCACTATAAGCAGAGTTTTCTGGGAGAGGATTTGACATAGGAATAAGAGGACAAAATGAACAGCTCTAAATCAGCAGAAAGCACACAGAAGAACTGAGTCATTTGCAAAGCTAGAGAATTAACATGAGGGCAACAGTCCTGCCAAATGCTGAGCCAAATGCTGAGCTTATGCTTTCTTATGAGAAAGAATAAAAGAGAACTATGCAAAACTAAGAACTCCTGTGAGTCCCTTCAGTCAGGTAGCAAGAATAAAAGCAAGTATTTGACATGTCAATCGCAACCCAACCAGGGATGAGTTGTTTACTGCAGTTTGGTTTCTTTCTTACAGTTTGTAAGTCTTCACATCCATAATAGATGTGACCACTTTCCCTCCAAACTACAGCTGGGATGTTTGGTGCAGGCACTCAGTGGCAAAACACCAAACAGAAAAGCCACAGATCCCAGATCTTATCGTTAAGATGAAAAAAGCTTCCAAGACACTGCCACTAACAGGAGCTTGGAAAGAACCGAAGTATTATCCTATGCTGTTGGAGACTGAATGTAATGATTTATGGCTTAAACATCTTCACGAAGGACCTTTGCCTATTCCAGCAAAACTGTATGACAAAAGCTGCAAAGACCACCACACCCTGTGCAAGCCTTTTGATTGAAGCCCTGAACTGCTCACTGAAGGAGATAAGATAAAGTAAATTCAGGACTGGGGAGAGAAGAAATACTTTCAGGAGGGATCAAGCTGAACACCTTCAGCCACAGGCCTGGGGCTATCAGCTGCCAGGCTCGCACAGACCCTCACACCAAAGGGTAGGGGGGGAGGAAGGTTTGGGGTGCGTGGCGATAAAGCCTTTGGTCAGAGGCAGTGAACACCCACCCTCCGCTGTGCAGAGGAGCCCAGCTGAGGGGCCCTTCACCCCGGGAAAAGCTTATCCACAGCAGAGGGATGTCACGGCCCATCAAAGCACTCTCCTCAAGGGGTCCGCAGACCCTGCACCACAGCACTGCAACACGATGCAACAGATCCACAGTGCTGCAAGGGACAGTGTCAAACCTAATCCCCCCAGAGGCACGTGGGCATTCCCATCTGCCCAAAACATATATTAATCCATTGGATTCTATACTTTTCAGCGTGCTGAGGTGGTGGGGGACCCTCACAACCAAGAAGACCAGGTGGAGGGGAGCAACAAGATGTTCCTGGGACCCCCGGAAGGCTGATATTCTTCTACCTTAGCTCTGTCACTCTCTCCCTGTCCCCCCATGCCCCACGCACACCTACTTTTCTATGTCTTTTTTCCTTTTCTTTCCTTCT
>VWPU01016116.1:0-71122 GCA_013398955.1 Callaeas wilsoni
CCGCCCGGCCGCCCGGGGCCGGGGCTGGCCAGCCGGCGGGGTTTCCCTCCTCCCTCGGCCGGCGGCGCCCCGCGGGAGGCGGGAGGAGGGGGCCGGGGCCGGGAGCAGGGCCCAGGAGCGCCGCTCGCCCCTCGGACGGCTCGTGGGGCTCTGTGAGTCGCGGTACCGCTTCCCTCGGCTCCCGGGGCCTTGCGGCGGAGGTGGGCAGGCCCGGCGCTTCCCGGGACGCTTTCCCTGTGTCCTGGTGGGCACCCCCTGGTGCGACGTGCTGGGACTGGCCTGGCCCATGGGGTGTTCTCTGGCTTAGTTTGGGAGCGTGTGGCTGCGCAGCCGGATTGCAGAGTCCTGGCTGTGTTGGAACAGGTGACATGTGCCTGGTGACAGTCGAAGTATTCTTTTGCGTTGCAGAAAGGCCATGTTCAGCTCTAGCGCCAAGATTGTGAAGCCTAATGGCGAGAAGCCAGATGAGTTCGAGTCTGGTATATCCCAGGTGTGTGGCTTTTCCTTGTGCTCTTTGGTAACTCACTTCAAGTTATAGAGACAGTTGTGCAGATGCTAAACTTTGAGGTTGATCCTGTCTAAACGTGTTTTCTTAACTAGTTTTAATTGGGAACTGAGTTAGCCTGTGTTTCCATCAGTTAAACTTGTTGGATGTTGTTGTTTCTGACAGGAAGTTAAGTCTTTGATATTGACTGTGGGTAAAAAGTATATAGCTGCTCTCTGGCACTGTGGACACACTTTGGTCTCAAGGGTTCTCATGAATTGAAGTCTATGTAATGGATTATTCTGCAACTTCACTTTTCTAGGCTCTGCTGGAGTTGGAAATGAACTCCGACTTAAAGGCTCAGCTGCGGGAGTTGAACATCACAGCAGCTAAGGTAGGCTGGACCTTCACCAAGAGCTGAGTGGTGACTTGTTCTGTGTATGTTTAATTTTTGTGGATGTTAATGTACTAGGTGAATGGTGTCTTAAGCTCTTCTTATGGCCTGTCATGGTTTCATTGTGTGCTGTTGTGGCTTATCTTCGGGTATTTGCCGTTAGAACACAGGATTTTGTAATAGTGTTTTTCTTAGGAACTAGTCTGAAAAGTCACTGAAAGCCCAAATAGTAGTTTAGCCTGTTAAATGAAAGTGTTTAAAGGTGGTGATTCTACTTTATGTCTGTGCAGCCTTGGTTTGGGGTCTGAAACTGGCTTTTTGCGTGTAGATATTGGCTGGAAATGCAGGTGTTGGAGAAGCTTTGTCAGAAACATAAACTGCAATACACTTTGTAAAAAGAAAAAAAGCTGTTATGAGTCTCATGTACAGTTAATAGGTGGTAGGTGGATTAAGGCAACAGACATACTTGATGGTGTAGCTTAGCCTGTACATTTCAATTTTAGATCATGCAGGCAGCTGAAACATCAAGAAAGAAAAGGAAGAAGGCAAGTGGAAAAGGAGAAAGAAAATTAATGTTAGAATTTGTCAGCCTGGGAGACTGGATGGCAGCAATGAAGCTGGTCACTGCATTCAGAAACTTTAATGGGCTGCTTTTGGTTCTTGCCCAGGCCCACCAGTACAGGCACAGGGGCCTCACTGCTTAGAGTTCAGTTAAAGAATCTGGGAATGCAGAAAGCAGCTTGATATATGAGCTGAGGGGCCTTCAGAAAAAAGCACATCTCTGGAAGTACAGCAATGCCAGCTATCCTTAGTGAAGGGTTTTTAGAAATGTCTTTGTTGTTTGCTTAGCTGCTTGATTTTATTTGTGAGGAATCTCCCATTAGCATATGAGTTGGCTCATGTGAGCATGTAGCTGGTGAAAAACAATCCATCCTTCCATTTTGTTGGAGAATGAGGATGTCTCTGCAGCCAGTTTCATGAGAGAAGTGCCTTGTAAGCCTATGCAAACTTTGGGTTTGATCAACTACTGGGGAGAAACCAGGGTATTGTAATCCTGTTGGTATTTGGAGAGGTGAGGAATGTTTTGATTGAATAGTGGTGCAGGCGTAGGCAAGTGGTGGACAGAAGATGATTACCATGAAGCAGTAGATTAAAAGTAAGATACTTGTTCCCCTAAACTTTGTTTGGAGTCTGCATTAGAGGCAAGTAATTTTTGAAAGTTTGTCTCAGCACAGCTGTAGATGTGATGGTAAGCATTCAGTATAGTTACAGTTCCAGCATCTGAGTCTCATCCTGCAGAAGGAACGGGCTTTGCTGTTCAGAAGATGTGATTCTGAAAGGGGTGGTGGGACTTAGCGCCCAATCACTCCTCCAGAGAGAAACAAGTGCTCTGATAAAAGTTCTTCTGTTCAGTGCTGTGTCTGTAGAGCATTAAGGCAGGTACTGCTCTCTGATGCACTCGCTGGCCCACAGTCAGAAGCAAGGCTATCAATACCTGTGCTCCAAGGATTCACGGTCAAACCAAACGTTACTTGTTGACCCCCAGCTAATGCTTACTTTGTACTTCTGCTTCAGGAAATTGAAGTGGGTGGTGGCAGAAAAGCCATCATTATCTTCGTACCAGTTCCTCAGCTGAAGTCCTTCCAGAAGATTCAGGTGCGGCTAGTTCGGGAGCTGGAGAAGAAGTTTAGTGGAAAACATGTGGTGTTCATCGCTCAGGTAAAAAAACGCTTAGAATCACAAAAATGTTGATTTGGAAGGATATCTGGGGGTGATCTAGTCCAGGCTCACGCGTGTTCCAGTGTTGCATTACCCATTCAAGGTAACAGTGATAGCAATTCACTGTACCAGCAGGAAATGTAATGAGTGTCTGGTGGATGTTAGCTAAAATGTTTTCAGCTGGCAGCTGTGGAAACTTTGTGAGATGCAAAGTTTTTTCATGGAGGATATAACTTTCGTGTTCTGGCTGTCTTCCTCCTGCAGAAGTTTGAGACACAAAGCGTGGAAGTAAAAGGGAGCAGATACTAATAGGAACTTTACTACGCTTACACAATCTAAGCACTTAAAATTTAAGTTACTAGGGAAAGGAGGAAAAAAACTCATGTATGTTCTAAATATATGGCAGGAGCTAAGGCATGAAAAAGTGTTGGAGGGATCTCTGGGCAGTACTTAAGGGTTGGACAAACCAGGGATCTATCTGCAGAGTGGACAATTAGTTAGACTGAAGCTAGCTGAAAATTTTTCTTAATATAATTTTAAGAGACAGAGCACCTTACCCTGAATCTTTATGTGGCCAAGAAGATTTATTTTAATGAAGTGCCTCTGGCTCACTTCACCTAAAGGTTCTTCATCCAGAGGGTATTTGGGCACTGGAACAAGCCCCCCAGGGAAGTGGTCACAGCACCAGCCTGCCAGAGTTCAAGAAGTGTTTGGGCAATACTTTCTGGCACATGGTGTGACTCATGGGGATGTTCTGTGCAGGGCCAGGAGCTGGACTCTGGTCCTTGTCCGTGTCTTCCAACTCAGCAGATTCTGTGATTCTGTAAGATTCTGTGATTCTGTAATCCCTTGAGAGTTCCTTGTCAGGTCAGTAATCTGTATTTGAGAAGGGAACATGTGCTTTTGAGTATGACGTGACCCAATTTGGATTATGGTAACTCCATCATGTATACAGTCATGGAGAAGCTGTGATGTGATGGTAGAAAATACTGCTGGTGGCTAAAACTGCATCTAAAATGTTTTAAAACATCTATTCTTGCAGTAAGGAAGTAGAAAATAAGTTTAACTGACCTAACATTTAGATCCTAATTTTGGAACAGGTTATATTTAAGCCAGGGTTTGATCTGGATTGTGCAATACATCTTATTATTAAAACTAGCATTTTGGTCTCAGATGTCACCTAGCTGTCTGTGGAACTGCTCAACTACTCTGGTTTGCACCAGAGGCTCAATATAACAGAAGTTTAAAATTCCATGGGATTTCTGTTCCCAAAGAAGTGTGTTCACAGTGCTAATGAGAGACAGTAAACTACTATGGTTGATTCCTAGGGAGAGGGGATGAAGTACATATCATTTATTTCAGTGCACTAAATACAGGAATAGTAATTGAAAAGTATAGCAATACAGCACTTCACCTTCTGCAGGCAACTCTAGTTCCCTAGTTTCTAATGCAAGTGTAACTTTAAGCATACTTAAAGTCTACCATTTTGGCTTTTCATGCATCAGTTTCTAATGTGGGGGGAGAAGGTGCATGTGCTGGGGATGTTTCTGAGTTGATTGTAACCACTAGATACTGAGAAATGCCTTTATTTTTTTTTCCTCCTGCCTTAACAGAGAAGGATTCTGCCCAAGCCAACAAGAAAAAGCCGCACAAAAAACAAGCAAAAGCGTCCAAGGAGGTTAGTAAATAATACTGATTCAGTATGACAGTCTTCTTTTGTACCTGGTAGTTTAGTCAAGTAATGGTTAGTTGAGTTTTTGAGAAGTCATTCAAGTGATTGGGTGGTCTTGTCCTTTCTCCTAGTGCTTGAAATAGTATCTGTCATTTGACTGCTAAAGTGTTCAGTAGAAAGCTCACCTTTGAGCACTGTGTTGCATTTCTTAGCACTCGATTTATATTTCCAGCTACAGCTGTAGCAAATTTTTAGCTAGCAGTGCTGGCTTAAGAACCCCCAGCCTGCTGTCTCTGTTACCACAGTGTGCTGACAAGAACTATTTTTTTTTTAAGTTGTAGGAAGAGCCTCTTCCACATCACATGTTAGACTGTGCAGAAGTCAAAGGCTGGCACACTGAAGGGGATGCAATGAGGGAGAGAGTGGCTGAGGAGGGGTGTAGGTACGAGTATGAGTCCCTCTGGATATGAATTTGATAGCAATAGTATAGTCATTTGTGTTAAATGGCCTCCCTGCTCTCATCTAGTTCACTTGATTGCTAGACATGCAACACTGCTATGTCTCTGTGCAATGTCAGTGTCTCATCTATATGTTGCCATATCGTTATGTAAGTCCATGTCTTAAAAGTTTGTCCTCTTTATGACATGTGGCATGTCTTGTAGCTTCTCCCTGCCCCAGTATTATACCTGTGTTACTGTGTTTTGCAGTCTTCAGGCATGGATTTTAAAAGTACAGTTTCACAGTATTCATCTAGCTGCAGTCCTGCCTTTGGAGGACTCTGCCTGTGTTCTATTAAAACTAGCACTGCACAGCGGTTAGAGAAGTTGGCATTTGTGTCTGAGTATCACAGTGCCACTTTCTGCACAAGGGAAGGCAGGTGTGCAGGACTGCCCTCATCTCAGCCTGAGATGAGATGAGATCAGGCTGCTGTGTTGTTGTGGATGTCTGTCTCCCTTAGCGATCCCAGTCTCGGCAGGTGCGAAGTGCTGCTGTAGACACAGGTGTTAGATACTAGTGATACTGCCCTGAAACTGCAGATTGGAAGTCTTACTAGTCCTCTAGACTCATCTAGAATAACCTGGGCCATCTTTTCTCATGTAGGCTCACTTCTGGACACCTCAGGAACACATATGTAGATTTCAAACAGTCTTCTAGGCATGGACTCAATTGACCAGCTAGTCTTTTTCTGTATGACATTGGTCTTGTAAGCTGCTTGGGTTTAGGCAGATGCAGAAACCAGTGTTTCCCAAACTGGATCTCCTATGAATGTACTCTGTGCAGCTGAGAATACTCACACACTTAAACTCTTCCAGTCAGTGTCTCTGGCAGAGTGCAGATGGAGCAGTTTGGTTTTGACTGAAATATTTATTAAATGTGTAGAAATAGAAGAATGTTTCAGGGCTGTTGCGGCAAAACAACGTGTGATCTAAAAGGTTAGAAACCTGGCTACTTTTTCTTGTGCAGTCATTAAGTTTCTGCACTCTGTAGAATTTAGCTTTTCTTTTTGCATGCCATGTAATAGTGTTGTATTGTCACACTGTGGCATTAAAGAGAAAAAACACCACTGCATTTTCAGCCAAAGCATGGTATGGAAGATTTAAACCTTGTCAAACTGGAAAATTTTCAAGAGGATGTGTTTTAATGATATAAATGTGGCATTTCAGCCGTACACTTACTGCAGTGCATGATGCTATTCTTGAGGACCTGGTCTTCCCAAGTGAAATCGTGGGCAAGAGAATCCGTGTAAAACTGGATGGCAGCAGGCTTATAAAAGTCCATCTGGACAAAGCACAACAGAACAATGTTGAACACAAGGTAAATAAAAAAACTTCCTTTCTCATGCAGGTCAAGGCGATATTCTGACATCCCTAAGAGACTGCTTAGGGATACAGCAAAAGACTTGCCTTTTGGCTTGTGGCAGTGGAGATGATTCTGTTTGTATCTGGAGTAAGGTGCTGAAATAGAGGCAAGACAGTTTTGAACTAAAGCTCTCGTTCAACTTGCCAAAGCCCTTGGATTATAGAGTAGCTATGTTAGTTCCCTCATGAGAGCAGGCAGTGTTTCATTGGGTTTTTTGTATGTATGGGGTTTGGTTGGGCTGGTTTATTTGTTTGTGGGTTTCTTTTTGTTGACTTCAAATGAAGCACTTAGTTTTGACTTTAAACAAATGTGCTCAGTAAAGCATGCACTTTGCTTGGTTTTTTTCCGGTGAGGGGAAGCGGAGGGCTTGTGTTTGGGTCTGCTCAGCTCTCGGGGTCTCACATTGTTGCAAATCAGAGAGGGCTCAAATACTCTAGAAGAAATGGGTCTTTTGTGTAAATCCTCAGCTACCTTAATCTAGAAGAAAATAATTGGCCTCAGAGTGAAGACGTACTGGCAAATAGTATAATACCTTAAATATGTTAACTTAGAGTTACTTGTTTACACAGCATGTATAAGCAAGATTTATTTGTCTTCACAGGTGGAAACATTTTCTGGTGTGTACAAGAAGCTCACAGGCAAAGATGTGGTGTTTGAATTTCCAGAATTCCAGCTGTAAAATGAAAAAAATGGCTGAATAAACAACTGTTCATATAACAGAGTAATTTCATTTAAATTTTGAATTCCATAAACACAGATGGGGATTAACTGGTTCATGGGACTTCACCGCTGTCTGCAGAGTGACACCTGTGAATCAAAGTATTAACTCCTCAGCATTTTAATCATAGTCCTCTTAGGTTTTCCTTGGCACTGTTGCAACACAACTGGACAAAAGAGTCCAGAGTTTGCAAAAAGAATTTGTAATGAAAACCTAAGTATTCCGAATCTCACCTTCTGGGGAAAACACAGAGAATTACTGTAGAGCAGTGGCACTCCTGAGTTTTGCACACAAGATACCAGTTGGAGACCTGCATGTTCCTGACACTGGAAGAAGTCAACTAGCTGGTGGTGTGTGACTTATGAAATACATAGAAATGACATCTGGATAAGGGGTTTGAGTTCTTAGGAAATACATTGGAGGAGGTATAGGTTGATTTTGAGGTAACTTGCTCTAAATGGCAACATTTCTTACCTAAAAGCAGGCTCTGTAGCTTCTCATCTTTATCAGACTGAAATGGGAAGGAATTTTTACTTCTGAGTGTTTGACTACATCACTGGACAAAAACTACAGGTTTTTTAGGTATTGGTCTTGCTTTCAGAAATATTTAGGATTTTTTTTAGACAGTGTTTTAACATTGTTTTGTACGTGCTTGGTGATACAGGGAGAGGTGGGGAAGGACCAGATGTACCAGCATCTGAAGGCTGGTAGTGTCTCAGAAACACTGTATTTTTGACTTCAGTATCTGTGTTAAAGAACACTTTACACAAGCTCAGAGGGGAGCATGGAGTTAGTCGTGTAAAGTTCTGAGCAAATGATACATATTTAGTACTTGATTGTACTAAACATAGTATTAGGAGTAAGTGTTTAACACAGTAAAAGACCACTAATTTTGGAGTCAGTCTGTTAAGTGGGGAGTTAAGTTGGGAACAAGTAGTGTGACAGGAGCACTTAATAACTTAGATTTTCCTACCTGAGAGTAGATGGAGGACAAGTGCCATTCACTGAGGGTCTTTGTACCTTTACTTCCTTTTTCCGTTTACAGTAGTTTTGGTTGCTTCCCATCTGACACCTCTTCTTTAGCTATGGAGAGCTAGAAGGTTAAAACAAGTTCTGCATTGCTTTTGCATTGAAAAATTTAAAAGTTACGGCATGACTTAGTAGGGCAGGATGGATAGCCCTGTGCTGTTACTTTTGGTGCCAAGAATGCAAAGAGAAGGAAAATGTGCACTGTTGCAATTAGTAGTTAATTTCCTGTTACTTGCTGACAAGGCTAGAATATTTGCACAAAAAGCAGGCTGTATCTTTGAAGAAGTTTGTTTACCTTAAGGCCTTTTTCTATCTCCTTTTCAAACTTCTGTCTCTGGAGTATAACTTAATTCCTTATTTATTCCTTGACTATTTATTGTTCATCTTGGATGATTCAGCAGAAGTGAATGCATCAGCTTTCCTTAGAATTAGATGAGAAGAGTTGTAGGTATATAATAACTCCCAAATCCTGGCTGCTTGTGTGGAGAATAATTATAAAAGATCTTACAATAGAGGTGCCTTAACTTTTGAATTCAAGTTTTCATTGCAAAAATGGGTATTACTCGGATTGGAAATGCCACCTTGTCTAGTCCCCCAAAAATACAGTTTTGAGTCAGACACATTACTAAGCTTTCCACTAAAACCGTCACAGATGGCAGCCTGTGCAAATAGACCTTGGCTGGTGTGGGCTGAAGAAGCAGCTTGGGGAGTATTTGGAGACTTACCAGATGTTAACTACCTTAGTTAGAGGCTGGTGAGTCTGCTGGGGCTGTGTAACCTCTTCAAGGAGAGGTGATCCTCAGCAGGCTTTGCTAGACAGCATTTCCTGTTTTATAGGGAAATGTAACTCGGGTTTCATCTCTTCATAGTAATAAAAATGTCAGCTGAGCTT
The DNA here is from genome assembly GCA_013398955.1 of Callaeas wilsoni. Taxonomy (NCBI): domain Eukaryota; kingdom Metazoa; phylum Chordata; class Aves; order Passeriformes; family Callaeidae; genus Callaeas; species Callaeas wilsoni. The sequence continues at coordinate 8,769 of VWPU01016116.1, forward strand.
CTTTTGAAGCACTGGGAGGGGGTAAGTGGGGGAGGAGAAATCCAGTAAATGAACATAAAGGTTGCAAACGTTCCCAGGCATTGCCAGCTGGCTATAGATTTTTCTTGGCTCTTGTTGCAAGCCCTCTTGAACTATGTGATATGCAAAGGCTCACTATGGCCCCATGAGCGAAATCTGTGAGGGAAAGGATAATGCTGTCAAAGCTCTTTATGGTTTTTACATCAACTAAGCTACCAGGAAAGGTGAATTTTTGTGGCATAAAAAGACAAGCCCTGTGTGTTTGCAAAAGGCTTTAGTCTTAGTTTACCTTTATTTACAGACTCCCTCGTGTGCTTGTGTCAGTGATACAGTCAGACAGCTCCCTCTGTCCCTTGACAAGCATACCAAGTGCATGCTTGCAATCTGGAAAGTCAGTTTGATGCCATCTGGTCAGGTGCTAATGAGGCTGCTGGAATGCTGGTGTCAAGTGTTACCTTAACCTAAGCAAACTCCATGTGAGATGATGCTAGACTTTTCCTATACCTTTCATATGCTGGCGCAGTTGAACTCTGAACATGTGATTCATCACGAGTTTTATCAGCTGCTCTGGGTGAAAAAGTGGTGGGGCATTCTGTACCAAGACTGTATGTGGGTAGTATCAGTGTGGAGAGACAGCCATATACTGAAGTTCTTTGCTGTAGCAGCTCCAAATGAGAAGCTGTTAAGTGCTCATGAGACTTTCACCTGATCTTAGAGCTTCAATTGTTTATTTCATATGAATCCTTTCACAATCTCTTCAAATATTTTTGCCTTTGAGGAAGACTGATCCCTGGTGATTTTTCTTCGAAAAGGTGTGTAGATGTGTCACAATTCTAGTGTAGCGGAACTTGCTTGAAGTTTTGGGTCGTGAGTGCTTGACCTATCTTGTATTAATAGGATAACTTGATACATGATAACATCATGTCTGAGTAGCCCCTCTTGAATGTAAGTGGGAACAACTGGTGAATTTCAGTGTAGTGATCTCATGCCAAGCAGTATTTAAGGGAAATCCTATCACTCCTGCATTGTGGACTGAAATAATCTATTTCTTATTCCTTTGTTTTTCCTGAAATTTCCAAGTGGGAGGCCTGACTTTGATTCTCAGTTACGTCTGAAGGTCAGAGCAATGCTGGAAAGCCTAGACCTTTTCCAGTTTGTGGGATGTGCTATCTAGGCCACTAGACGTTTATCAGAATGACAGAAAAAAGCCCGTCAATTACAGAAAGTTATAAAGCCTCATAAAATGAAGGCTGGTGGTCAGGCTGAAGGGAGTGTGAGTTTCCGGGTCTCCAGTAGGGGCTGACTGCACAACTGATTAGTATGAATAATTAACTGCTGTTTAACAAAGTGCCTTTGCCCTGCCCCTTGCTGCCTGCCTTGAGGGTGCTCCTGTGACAACCCTGCTGACATGAACATCTGTGTACTAGTCCTATGTACAGAGATACAAATAAAGGACCTTATTTATGTATTGCCATCAAGAGGAGAAAGTCTGTTGGATTTGTTAAGTCTATAAGTTCATGTATCCCCTCTTCTGCCTTCCAGTTACTCTTTGTTTTCAGGAAAATCATTCTTAAGCTTGGTGACATGCAGTTGCTACTTGGTGTTGCTTAATGATTAATAGCTAACGTTTTTAATTATTGCGTATCAATTTAATGTGTGGCTCAGTTGTGATCTGCCCCTGGAGCAGCAAAAAGGGAATTAAATCCAAGCACTGAGGAGATTATTCCAGTTTTAGAGATGAGTAACATAAAAAGCACTATCGCTGCAGTGAGTGCTGCTTATAAATTTTTATACAAAGAAAACCAAACTAGTGCAACATCACTAATGAAATAGAAGGCCGGCTTTTACATAGTTGCAAATAAAATTAATCCTGCACTGATGTGGCCACACTGATCTTTCCCACCACACGTGTCATGTACTGCACAGAAGAGGCGGTGAGGAGAGCTTCTGCTGTCTGTGCCCACAGAGGGCAGAGGTGCTGCGGCTGTGCTAAGAAGATGTTCAGATAGCAGATGGATATCTTCGCAGGGACAGATCTACAGGCTGAGTTTTACCAGGATTGTCTTAACGCTTAATAAAGTTTTTTCCTATTTTCTTGGCTAAACAGATGCTGTTATGTGAAGCAAAGGGAATAGGAGACGTCATTGTGCTCCCCGAGAGCAGAGGAGGGGTTGCACTTGGCATGTTTGTGTGCATGTCTGTACCATAGAGGAGTCCTCTATCTGCTGCATCTCCTTGCCACTTTTAGGAGTTTCTTGGGAGTGCCCTGGGAGGGTTAATAAGGGCTGGTTAGTGAGGCAGCTCTTACTTTCAAGAACTAGAACAGCATTTGTGATGGCCTGCAATAAACTGAGCTCCAGCAACTGAGCTCAAATACTGATTTCTTAGAGTTTGGGTATTGGAAGTTTTCATCCTTTGGAAAAATCTGATTGGGAAATGCTGATACTGTTGGATACTTTGCTAATCCAAAGGGAGAATTAAGGCCTTAATCTTCTCTTAAGATTTTTAAATAACCATTGTGTTTTTAAATAGATATTGTGTTTAATTCTCTTACAGATACAAAGATAATGCCAACTGACTATGCAACATGTAGAAAAATTTGCCTGGATGCTCCTAAAATTTATTAGCGTATTTTTCCTGTTTTCTGAAACCTTTTATTCTCCTTTTACAACCAGTTGGATTTTATCTGCATGGTTTTGGTTTGGTTTGAATCCAAGAATTCTACTTGTTGTTTCAATGTGGTATTTAACCTGAATTTAAAGGCTGAGGAAAAGTTGTGGAGTGGGTCAAGGTGAAACAGCTGGCCTAACTGGTGTCTTGCTGTATAGAAACATGGAATTGTTTAGGTTTCAAGGGACCTTAAGGATGATCTACTCTAACCCCCCCTGCTGTGGGCAGGGACACTTTCCACTAGATAAGGTTGTTTAAAGCCCCATCCAACCCGGCCTTGAGCATCTCCAGGGATGGGGCATCCACAGTTTCTCTGGGAAACCTGTTCAGTGTCTCACCAGTCTCACAGTAAAGAATTCATAGTAGCTGATATAAACCTGCCCTCTTTCAGTCTTAAGCCTTTCTGCCTTGCCCTATCACTGCATGTCCTTGTAAAAAGTCCCTCTCCAGCTTTCTTTTAGCCCTACCCCCCTTTAAGTAATGGAAGGTGCTCTAAGGTCTCTCAGGAGCCTTCTCCAGGCCAAAGAAGCCTGACTCTTTCAGTCTGTGTTCATTAGAAAGGTTCTTCAGCCCAGCTCTGATCATGTTTGTTAGCACTCCTCCGGACTCATTCCAACAGGTCCACATTTTTCTTATGTTGGGGTTTCAGAGCTGGGTGCAGCACTGCAGGTAGGCTCTCATGAGAGAGGAGTACGGGGCAGAATCACTTCCCTCAACCTGCTGGCCATGCTTCTTTTGATGCAGCCCAGGATGTGTTTGGATTTCTGGGCTGCAAGTGCTCATTGCCAGGTCATGTTGAGCTTCTCATCAACCAACACTCCCAAGTTCTTCTTCTCAGGGCTGTTCTTGATCCATTCTCTGCCCAGTCTGTGTTTATGCTTCGGATTGCCCCAACCCAGGTGCCTGACCTTGCACCTGGTGTTGTTGAACTTCATGAGGTTTGCACAGACCCATGTCTCAAGTCTGTCAAACAGGTCTCGTGTTTCCTTGCAGAGAGGACTTGCATTTTCCTTAGTCTTCTTTTGTCACTGATGTACCTAAGGAAGCTTTTATTGTTGCCTTTGATGTCCTGGCCAGATTTAATTCTCTCAAGGCACGTTAGCTTTCCTAACATGATCCCTGGTTGGTCAGACAATCTCTATTCCTCCCAGGCTACCCGTTCTTGCTTCCACCCTCTTCAGGCTTCCTTTCTGTTTCAGTTTGTCCAGGAACTCCTTGTTCCTCTGTGCTGGCAGACTGTGGCCTCTGAAGGCTGTCCCTCTGTATCCAGCAAGGGTGGCTGAAGGAGTCGTGAATTAGCTCTTGAAGTGCTACAGTGTCCCGGACAGGCATGTTAACATAATAAAGAACTTAATAACCAATGGCTCTGGTGACCTAGTGATGACCTAAGCTGCTCCCACATGGTCCCTGCATCAGTACCCCAGTTTGCACATAGTAGCCTATATTAATACGCCGACACACTGGCCGGGCTGAGATGGCAGCAGCTTGTCCAGGAGCGCCCAACACAAAGGGAGAACACCCTGTGGCACCTCGGCGCCTCGCTGACTTGCTTCCCAGCGCGTGCGGTGGAAGGCACGGAGCCTAGCGTGCCTGGGGCTTATAGATAGCCCATGCGTGACCAGAAATAAATGAGCGGAGGTGGCCCTTCAGCCAGTATTCCAAGGGTTTATTGTAGAAGCTCCCTCGAAGGGGACCGGAAACGAAGAGGACAAGATAGCAGACTGAGTGGGCTTAAAAGGGATACAGGGAATGGGGTGGGGATGACATAGCAGGGACCTATAGGAAGAGGAGAAGGGTGGGACAGGTCTGGTTACCTTTGCTTAGGAGATACAAGGGGTGTCTGTCCACTGTCAATCAGACAGACTGAGCCTACATCAGGTCACGGGAATTCAATGGGAGAAGCCATTCTCACAGAGAGGGGTTTTACTCTTTGGAACCAGCCCACCAAACCTCTTTTTCTGGGCTCTGTGGCCCCCTTTTCATTCTTGTGGTTGGTTCATTCACCACAACAGTAGCCTGATTTAGAGGATGCACCAATATGGCTACACAGTTTCCAGTTGGTTTTTGGGGTGGGAAAAGGTTACTTACGCCCTTCTGTATGGGGACTATGCCTTTCTCTCTCTCATGTGAAAGAAAACCATGTGCTTGCTTATTCTCCCTTTTCCTAGAGAAAGCACTTTCACTGCATTTATAGTGTTTGCCCTTTCCTTTTGAACTCGGGTCATTTATGTTTGTTTTCACTTCTGCTTCCCTGGTATTGTCCAGGGAAAGAAAAGTCCTACCTTTTCTACTAACTTTCCCTGAATGGTTCTGTTTCTCCATTGAGTTCTGTTTCTGGCCTCAAAGTTATTTGCCTGTGTTTACAGGGAGAGTAGATATGTATGTAAATGGAGTTGTCTTTGCCATGGTAATATGATCTTCAAAGACTTGGACTACAGTCACTTCGCTGCATTCTTTACATAAAATGTTTGTCTTGGCAAGTTTCTGCCAACAGAGTGCTGCAAGGGCCCAGTCCTGCTAATTGCCTTCTGCTCCCACTGAACTGATGGGGCTTGTATGCATAAAAAATTAACTTTTAAATTAGAGTTGCTTGGTCCTTAGACAGTTATGCTCGTGTTCTACCATTTTGCCCTTTCTTTACCGAGGTAGTCTGGAAGTGATCATTGGCTATTAACTTTTCATGACCATTTGGTGTGTGTTAAAATACAGGAGTCCATAGAGCGGAGGAGGGTCCCTAGGTTCCAGTCTAACAGGGAAACCTTTCTGTAGCTAGTCCACAGGGATTCCTGAGTATGAGGCATCACTACCTCTTTTTGTACCTGTTTTTGTCTTTGCCATCAAAGCTGGTCAGTGTGTGCTGTGCTGTGGGCTAACAAAACAGGAGCTATTGTGGACAAGAAGGCTGCACACCCCAGGCTTAGGGAGAGGTTTGCTGGGAGAGAGGATATGTAATGTCAAGAGCAAAGCAGGAAGAGAGTACATCAGTACCGTGTCATCAGCTCGTACTGCAAGTCCCACCACAGCACGAAATTCTCAATGGAGTGCACCTACACCTCAAAAGAGATCTGAAAAGTGATAAAGAAGTGAACACACGGATGATTCTATTGCAGCTTTCACTCGCCCCTCAGTCTAAAACCTTTCTGTGTTCTGATACTTTCCTGATCGTGGCAACTGTGCAGCCCACTGGGTGCTTGCTTATAGAATGACCCCTCAAACTTTACCTGGAAGACCTGGGAGGAGGGAACAGTGGCATGAGATGGATGGAGACAGATGATTCACAAGATTTTTTTTTTTTTGTAGCTATCAGAGCTACAGTCTTACAAATATAGCAGCTTTTCATCAGAGGGTATTAATTGATGTAGTCACAAGTAGACAAGTAGTACTCTCTATTTGCCCTGGAAATTGAGAGTGAAGCCATTTATATATCTGTTGAAGTATAAACTGCTGTAGCTGAGGGGGCTGTTCTCAAAATCCCACTTCACAGAATCAGCTGGCACCAGTTTTTTGCTGCTCAAATGTATATGGAGTACTGTGGTTTCTCCAGGCCTCAAACTAGTCTAGCTGTTTAAGGTAAATCCCAGAGTTGTACAAATATTTAGAAGCTATAGTGAAAGAGCACTAAAGTGCTATCAAAAGGTGTTTAAAAAACAACCCCAAATTTTGTGAAGATGCCTGCCCTGTGGATAATTTAGCATTTACATTGTTGTGGGGTGTTCAGACATGGCTCTGAAACAGTTGCATGTTTTACTCAAGTCAAGAATGCTGCAGCCAATTGCAAGAATGGAGAGAATTTCAGCAAGGGGAGAGTGTGTTAATTATCCACGCAAGATGTTCACATTCAGTGCTGCGTTTCATGTGTTTTCATATCCGCTGAAGCAAAGCAAGAAAAGTGTTGTGCTGGGGCAGTGTGCGTGCATGGCTTAGAGCTGAATAGATGTAAATGGTTAAAAAGGGGTTCTCTGCTAGAGAGGAGGAGGGGAAAGTAAGTGTGCATTCCCAAAAAAGTACATTCCCAAAATAAAAAGCTTACATCATGGACCTCTTCAGTTTTCCCACACTTCTTCCCTAATTATTGTCCTGCAGGACAGCTGATCTATTTCAAACAGGAAGCTGTTTACAGATAACACTTGCAACTGTTTTGTCTGATTTGTTGAACTGTCGAAAAGCAAAAGGCAACCTCTTTTCAAATTAAAAACTGTCAGACTTCTGTAAACAGCAGCAATGAGGTTCATCTGTGCAGTGTCCCTGCAGGCACAGAGCGTTGTGCAGTTCCCATTCTCTCAGCAGCCATAAGGTAAGAGACTTTTTGCTTTCACTCTGTAAAAACATGTAGAGGAAAAAGTCTGGATGTTTGTTAGGGAGCTGGTTTGTATATGGCAAAATATGATTGACAATCCCCAAGTAGTAGGGGAAGGTAAAAGAAAAAAGAACTTGCTTGAGTCTATTGGATGATGTTGGACCTTTCTATTGAGAAACACCCATGTGGGTTAGATCACTGGATGCCAGTTTAGTTTAGGGGGGGTTGTACTTAAAATATACACATGCTGTTGGAAGAGCTCACTTTCCTTTTAGCAGGGAAGGAAAAAACAGTATATGAATTTTAACTTTTCCTACAATTGAAACTTATTTTACTTCATTCTTGAGCTGTAATTCCTGGTAACAGACACAGACAGTTGTCTGTTTTCCACTTTAAAAAGTGGTCTTTAAATACAACTGCAAAGCAGAGAATGGAGACTGGCATTGCAGAAGTGAAACATGACAGAAGGTCCAGTAAGGGCTGGAATTACATCGCTGGATAATTAAGAGCAATCTTGGTGAAAACCAAGTCATGTTGGGAGTAGTACTATGCAGAAATGCTTAGTGAGATATAAGGATGTATAATGATACAAAACCTTGATCCAAGTGAACAGGAATATGAGAGTAAGCCATACTTCAGTAAGCAGTAGGGCACATGTCTGCTTTTCAGTCATGAGCCATGAAAACTAGGATTCATAAGGGACTTGCAAGTTTCCATTCTGACCTCTGTGCATACATATGTGTTCAGTATAGGCAGTGAAATTGTGGAGGGGGATTGTTTCCTAGCAAAATCAAATCACTGTCGAGAACTGAAATATCTAACTTTACTGTCATACAGTGAAACAGAGCAACTGGACTGGAAATACTGTGACTTTGTGTATTGGTGCAAAACCAACACACTTTGATTCTTGGGTATTGAGAGATTTTTAAAATGTGGCAAATGTAAAAACTGTAACCCTATGTTTTGCTCTCTGTGGCTGAGATCTTTGTATTTTATATCGATGTGATTGTTTACATGATCATGAGCATTTAAGGCATTATAGTGATCAGAAAATATAAAACAAACTCGGATTTAAAGATCACATTTATAACAATGATACTATCCCTAAAATTTTAGTATGTTACTGATGCAGCATAAATAAGGTGTGCCAGTGATGTAGACAAGAAGTAGGACTTCCAAGTTGAGTATTCCTTTTAAAAATGTTTGGACTGTCTTTCATAAAATTCTTAGATGTATCTGTTAAAATGCAGTTATTGTTTTAATACATTCGTGAAAGATAATGTGGAAGTTAAATTTGTAGTCAAAATTGCATTTTAAACATGGCATAGTCATGTTTAAAATGCAGCCAACAGAGAATTGCACTGTGGAAGCAGCAGAAATCTACTGTGTAATTTCTAATTGTATGTTATGTTCAAGGCTGTTTTTTTCTGATTATTTTGCATGATTTTACACTGTTTCTAAGGCTCTTTTTAGTCATCTCTAGGGCTGTCCAAAAATTCTTGAACCAGAATCCTTTTGAAGTAGGAAGACTCTTGGCAGAGTAGCTTTTTAAAGAAAAGTGTCAGTTTTCTGGGATAGTTTAGTTCTTTTGTCAAATTATTTTGGCTGAAAACCAGGAGAGTTTAGCCAAAAATATTCTCCTGGTGTCTCTTGGGAAGTGTAGTTTGTGCTTTGCATCGCATTTCACTACTGGCTGAACTTCACAGCTGAACCACGCTTCCCATAACACTGTGCAGTCAGGGTCTTGCTATTTTAATTTCCCTGGATGAAAGGAGTATTAGGATGTATTTTGGAAAAGTTAGTCTCGTGAAAGAGGCACAGACTGGGCTCATGAAGCATCAGCTGTTGATAACTAGTTGGCAGCTTCTTAAAATTTGAGTGTTTCCTTCTGGTTTGCACATGAGCCACAGGCTGTCCTGGTTTTCAGCCATGAGAGCAGGACCCTTGAAGAGAATGTCAGCAGAAGGTTTAAGGCCTTTTGATGTTTTTAGCCATGCAAACACCTGTGCAAGGGAGAGAACATTTAATAATATTTCTAAGGCTTTGTTAATGCTTTTGCCAACTTTTGTGCTAAAAGTGTTCTATTTTATATATTTGAAATGGAAAAGCACAAGGGAGTATGGCTGGATTTTAAGATCTTTAAAGAGTTATTAAGTCAAGAGGAAAACAACCTACTAGGAGCCTGAAACTTTAGAAAGAGGTGATTTTGAAAATCCAGCAAGGTGTCATCTCACCTAAGTGCCTCTTCAGAAAAATCTAGTCCTGGGTCATTTTCCCATAGTTGGATAAGATGTCTGTAGGCAAGAAAAGAACACAAGTTGGTCTGCTTGATCTCTTTGTTAGTGCACCTGTCTCCTAATTTTTCCTTAGGATCCAAGGATCCTTATCTTCTGGGACTATTTGGATGCTGTTTCCTCAAAACTTTATCAGAAGATTGGTTAGGAGGTCCATAGGGTGTCCTGGAGGCCAGGACAGAGCAATATGACAAATGGTGAGGAGTTTTAGGGTTTACTTTGGTTTTCTTGTGCACTGAATCATAGAATGGTTTGGGTTGGAAAGGACTTTTAAAGATCTACTCCAACATCATGTGAGTGAAACACAGACATGAATAAATAGTGTCACAGTGCTGCAAGTTGGATACCAGACTCCAAACCAGGAACAGGCAATGTTTATGTACAATATGGAGTGAGTGGAGGAGAGCTAAGTGCTGAAGAAAGTGACTCACCACAGTCAGACAAGTGTGTGATGGCCACAGCAACCATCTGAAAATTGCTTGTGAGAGGCGCTCCATGATCCTCTCTGCTGGATGTGGAAGTGAATCAATTTGCCATCTTTAGTGCCAAATGCTGCAGGAACTAGAGTTCTGGAAGGTGGAAGCTTGCCTTGTATTTGTGTGCTGAGCTGTCCTTCAAGCATGGAGATTTTGAAAAATGGCTCTGAGAAAAGTGTTTTCTACAGTACTCTTTGAAAAATAGACTGCTACTACCCAGCTGTCACATCATAACCTGCTGTCTGGGACCACTTACCTGGGAAGTAGGGGGTCTAAATGCAGCTCACTGCACTGCTCCAAACCTCCACCTCCCATCTGCTGGAAGGGTGTCCTTGCAACTAACCAGCATAGTAATTCGGTGTGCTTGGAGGAGACAATGATTTTGGATGTGTTTCCTTAATGGAAATGTGCTAAGTGGGAGAAGTATCTTGTTATTCTCCTCAGGCAAGATGTTGACCATCTCTTGTCTGTGCAGTAAGAAAAGCTCAGGCACTCAAGTTTTCTAGTTAAACCACAGGAACTTCCTACCTCTTAAGGTGGCTGAATTGTTAGGAGATGGTTTTGGATGGTTTGTTTGAACCTGGGATGAGGCCACAGAGAGAGATTCAGAGGTAGCATTGCCGGTGTTGAACTTAAGCAGCTCTCACTTGGAGACTTAGGGGTGAAAAATGGGTGAAAAGGATGGAGAGTGGAAAGAGAAACTGCTTCAGCTTTTGCTGGTTTTTGAATAGAGACCTTGAAGAATGAAGCTGTATCCATAGATGTGCTTAAGTTCCTGGTGCCTGTCTTTGTCTGGTCTTAAGCATGGCTCTCTGTGTGATTATTTTCTTTTTGTCCTGTTTGCTAGTTGCTGAATAAGCATAAATAATAACAACAACCAAAAAAATTCCTACAGACCGTACTCTAAGATTTTCTGTTTAATATGAGTGATTTTCAGGCTTAGTCGTGGACCATCCCAAAATCTCCTGTGATGGTGCTGATGACTTTAGCAGGTAGTGAAACTTGCTGACAGTAGGTATGCATTTATTCATCTTTAGTGGACTCTTTAGGAATGGTCTATGGGCCTCCAAGAGACCATGGATGAGATGTTGATTTGATCTCCATCTGGTCTGAATGCCAGGGTCAGTCTGCTCTTTGGAAGGACAAAATTATATAAATGATTGTATAATTTTAATTTTACTTATATGCAGAATTTTTTATTATTATCAGAGAAAGTTTTGTAAGAGATCTAATTTTTGGGAATTAAAACAAAGAGCTTTAAAAAATTGTTATGAAAGAACTGGCATTGTTAGATGGCATAGTAATAATAGCCAATCAGTTAAAAACACCAGACAAGAATCTAATGAAGGCCTAGCACAGGAAACAGAAAAAAAAGCCTTATTAAATAGGAAAAGAAAAATGTATGTCAATGAGCTTTCTTGTCAGAATGGTGTTGATAAGAAAACAGGTCTCTGATGGCTCACTGGAGTGAAGTTATATTCAAGGAATGTTAAGGAAACAGGTCCTGAGAACAGGTGGCAGAGCAAGAGAAGGACTGATGGTGCATGCTGAGGAGACTCCAGGGTGCTGCATCTGTCAGCAGCACCTACAGATGCACTTGCAGTGTTTCTCTCTAGCTGTGCAATGAACTTGCAGTTTAAAGCTCATGTACAGATGAAGTGAGATGATGTAATGAGAGCCATGCTAAAAGCTGCAGCTGAAAAAACTCTTTATTGGAGGTTATCTTCCTTTGCTGTTTAATATCTTCATGAATTGGGTTTGCTCAGCCAGAAGAGAAGGCTTTGGGGTGACCTAATTGCAGCCTTCCAGTGCCTGAAGGGAACTTACAGGGAAGATGGAGAGGGACTTTTTACAAGGGCCTGTAGTGACAGGACAGGGGGAAAGGGCTTCAAACTGAAAGAATGCAAGTTTAAATTAGATATTAGAAAAATATTCTTTACTGTGAGGCACTGGAACTGGCTGCCCAGAGAAGTTGTAGATGCCCCATCTCTGGAAGTGTTCAAGGCCAGGTTGGAGCTCTGAGCAACCTGGTCTAGCGGAAGGTCCCTGCTCATGGCTAAGAAGTTGGAACCAGATGATCTTTAAGGTCCCTTCCAACCCAGGCCATGATATGATATGATATGATATGATATGATATGATATGATATGATATGATATGATATGATAGAATTGCCTTTTATATAATTGTGGAGTGTCAAAAAGTCTCTATTGTCATTCTCTGCTTTTTATGAGTGTTATATAAAACCCATAGAGTGGCTTGGTTGGCAGCTGGCATCCACCCAAGGCCAACCCACCACATCTGACAGACTGTGTGTTTAAATGTGCATTTGCCTATTTACTCTTAATGTACAAGTGATTACATTCACACTGTTCCTTGATTTTAGGGAAGATGACATTAAACATTGCAACTACAGGATACGTATAGAACTGATGCCTCTCTATCTTTTTGGCAGCACTGAGTAACTGTGGCAAGTCTTAGTTTTCTTGTTCGTTGTTCCTTTTCTTAAGTCAACTGGCAGATGCTGGGATTTCAGGTCAGTGTACTCTTTAACACCACTGAAGCCTTTTATTTTATTGGTAACTGCACAATCAGAACAGTAGCATTAGTTTTTGCTCCTGTAAGTGCCCTAGAAATTCTGAGCAGACAAACGCTAAGGTTCAAGTGATCACTGCTTAGCTGTTCTGCAGCTTCTTAATTGGTGCACAGCTGCCCTCTGGTCATGTTCTAGCTGTGTGAAAGGTACATCTGCTGCTATTGTTAGAGAATTTGCTCAGTACCAAAGCAGGTGGAAATGCCGGTAGTTATCACTTACTTAACATATCTTGTTATATTATTCCCTAGAAATGTATATTATTAAAATACAGAAATCTCTCAGGGCAATTGATTAGATGGAAGGACTTTAATGAAAAAATTTCTAAGGGGGTTGTCATCCTCGAGAATCTTTTGGTAGCAGAAGCATCACGGTGTACGGTTAAGGGACGTAACACCTTCAATTTATATGAATTCAGATAAACAGGCTTGCAAGTTGTGTTCTACACCTTCTATCTGTTTCTTTCTGAATTCATATTTCTTTTTCAAAATGAGATGAGGTTGTCAAAAGCATCTCAAACTGCATGCAATCCCTTGTACTCCTTCTCAAATTCTAAAAATATTTGTCAACCAGTGCATTGTACATGGTAAAGTATTTTGAGTGCATGTGTTGTGATATGTGTAAGAGCTGCTCTGGGAGGTTTTGCCACTGAAAGATATTTCAGCTGGGTTCCTTTCGGCAATAGCTTTTACATTGGATCATGACTATTGCCAATGATATACACTGATTAGTGAAAGTCTGCTGTAGCATACTAGTGTAAGAATACTTTGACTTCTGAGAACTTTGTTAATGTCTGATTATGTGCAGGAATTGAGTGTCTTTGTATGTGCTTCAACTAAGTCACATCAGACACATAGAAACCTGTTTAATTTCCCACTGCATTTTGCTTCTGCAACTATTTCTGTGTACCAACCATGTATTTTCTATTAATGTGAGCAGCTGTTTTGATAAATCCCCCTTCTTTTGCCTTCTTTCCCTTATCTGTATTTGGAAAGGTGTGTCAGAGCTCTAAGAATAAAAGGACATTGGGTAGTATTGTTGCTATCAAGATCACCTGTCACTTGTCCAGTGAAGATATTATAGAGTCATAGAATGGCCTGGATTGGAAGGGACCTTTACAATCACCTAGTTCCAACCCCCCTGCCATGGACAGGGACATCTTCCACTAGACCAGGTTGCTCAAAGCCTCATTCAATCTGGCCTTGAACACTTCCAGGGATGCGGCATCCACAACTTCCCCTGGCAGCCTTGTTCCAGTGCCTCACCACCCTCACAGTAAAGAATATCTTCCCAGTATCTAATCTAAACGTACTTTCAGTTTGAACCTATTCGCTATAATCCTGTCACTAAATGCTCTTGTAAAAAGTCTTTCCACATCTTTATTTTAGGCTCCCTTTATGTACTGGAAGGCTGCAATTAGGTGACTCCATAGCCTTCTCTTCTCCCGGATTCCCAAATATCTCAGCCTTTCCTCATAGCAGAGCTGCTCCATCCCTCTGATCATCTCGGTGGCCTCCTCTGGACTGGCTCCAACAGGTCCATGTCCTTCCTGAGCTGGGGACCCCAGAGCTGGATGCAGCACTGCGGGTGGGGTGTCACCAGAGCAGAGCAGAAGGGCAGAATCCTCTCCCTCACCTGCTGCCCACGGTGCTTTGGATGCAGCCCAGGACATGTTTGGCTCTCCAGGCTGCACGGGCTGGGTCCTGTCCAGCCTCTCACCCCCCTCTCACCCGTAAGTCCTTCTCAGCCCGGCCGCTCTGGATCTGTTCATCCCCCAGCCTGTGGTGATACCGGAGGTTGCCTTGACCCAGGTGCAGCACCTTGCACTTGGTATTGTTAAACCTCATGAGATTCCCATGGGCCGCTTCTCGGGCTTGTCCAGGTCCCTCTGGATGTCCTCCTGTCCTTCAAGTGTATCACTGCACCACTCAGCTTGGTGTCATCTGCAAATTTGCTGAGGGTGCACTCGATCCCTTCATCCATGTTATTAATGATGATATAAATTACACTGGTTCCAATACAGACCTCTGAGGGGCACCACTTGTCACTGATGTCCATCAGGACACTGAGCTGTTTACCATCACCCTCAAGATGTGATTGTCCGACCACTTTTTTGTCCATCTAACACTCCACCCATCAAATCCATCTGTCTCAAATTTAGAGAGAAGGATGTTGAGGCGCACCATGTCAAAGGCTTTACAGAAGACCAGATAAATGACATCTGTAGCCCTTCTCTTGTCCACTGATGTAGTCACATGTAGAATCATGTGTAGAGTGTTAGTTGGTCTCTCAGCCTGAAAGGAAAAATAACCTTTTGTTGAAAGAGCATTGACACTGCCCCAGTTCAAATGCAAGGTTTTGATCATGAATGCTTACGTACCACAGTGTTTTGTCATATTGAGGATATCACTCCAAGAAATACCTCCTTGTTATTTGAACATAACACTCTTGGATCCTTTCCATAACTCTTGGTGGCTTGCATGCTATTACAAAATGCCTGATGTCATTGTATTTCCTATGTTCTGTATCTTTTTCTGGTTATTATTTTCCATTGCAGTGTGGTATTTTGCCATATCTTTCCTTCTTTTAAAATGTTCCCACTCTAATTATGTGCTGGGTTGTTTTTTGGTTTTTTGGTGGTTTTTTTTTGTATTTGTTTGGTTGATTTGGATTTTTTTTGTGTGTGTGTGTCTGTGTGGTTTTGTTTGTTTGTTTGTTGTTTTGGTTTTGGTTTGTTTGGTTTGTTGTTGTTTGTTTGTTTTTTCTGGTAATTTAGTCCCTTGAATTCTTTCACTTATGCATTTTCCTGTTTCTGTATGCTGCTGGCATGCAATGGCACAGTTTTGTAACACACTGAAGGCCATCTCAGCTGCTGCCAAGGGCATTCTTTTCTTTGGCTGGCATCATATCCCACAGGAATTATGGCCATTTTATCCTCGCCAGGAACCAAGGAATTAAATCAACTGTAAAACAACATTACAAGTAGAGGAATATCTTACTGCTGGAATAGCAGCCTGTGCTAGCTGGGATCAGCTGGCCATTGGTGACAGTGCACAGAAGGGGAGGCTGATGTGTGGCTGTAGCAGGAAGCCAGGCTGCTGTTAGCCCTCCTGTAGATTGACGTAGCTAATTAGCGATGGTGGGACACCCCTCACCTACCTTTACGTACCTGCAAGGCTGAACTAGTGATACTGGGCAATGAATAGGTACCTCCAGAGTCAATTACTTGTTCTGTTCTGTATTAGGATGAAATGAATCCCTGTGCCAAGGTGCCTTTCTCTGACTTGGTTACACAGAGTGCCCAGGGTGATTTTCTCAGACTAACCACCTAAGCCAGAACTGTTAAATCCCACCCAAGGGTCTGTTTAGAACTAACCTCTGCTAGCTTGAGGTCTGGATCTAAGCAGAGTTGTCCTGATAAATAAGCATCAGCTAATGGCAGCTGTGCTCTGTCTTGTGGTTCACTTTTTGTGGTGCCATAGTTGCAGCATTGGGAAGAACTGGGCAGCAGTCAAGTGGCTTCCCTTTATTCTTAGAACCTCCTTTAAATGTAGCTGGTACTTACCTAATGTGTGAGAAAATGGGGTCAAAAGCTGCTTCTGCTCTTTCTTGTTTTTTCTCCTCAGTGAGGAGTAGGATACTGTAACAACCAAAAGCAAACCTTTTTCCTGTTCACTTGCCCTCTGGGATGGTGCCATTGCTCCTCTGTCCTTCCTCTGCTACTCTTCCCTGATCAGACTTCTGGTTTTTCACTTTTGCTGTGTGTCCACTTGTAGTCTATATCCTATATCTTGTCTCTTGTCTTTATTCTTCCTCTAACCTCATAAACTGCTTTTCTTAGATTTTGTCGTCTGTCTGGATATTCCTGACCTGTCCCTGTGTTTATACATGTCTCAATTGTGGGACATAAAAACAGAAAGCAGAGAAGGGAGAACATCCATTTTACCCAGTTTTAGTCTAGTATCCTACCACTAGGCTTGAGCTGGCTTCATCATCAGACTTCTTCTCCACTTCCTTTCATCCTTTAGTGTGGCATGCCTTAGTGTAGTCTAATTTCACCTGTTGTGTCTATCCAATGTGAGCAATTACTCTCTTGGGGAATTGGAGCTGTGAGTTTCAATCCTTTTAAGTTAAGGATGTTCCATAGTTGTTACTTCACAGCTTTTGGATCAATACTCGAGTGGCATTTCTGTTGTGCAAAAGGCAGGTGCCACTGCTGGCATGGGTGGGATGATTGGATGGGGCCTTGATAGACGTTTCTGCCTCTTCTCTACACCTCCAAGAATGTAGCTGCAGGACTGGGACAGCCCCCTTCCAGGGTGAGTTTGCCTTTTGAGCCTGTCCAGTGCCCTCAAGAAGACAGTGGTCAGGCCCACCTAGGAAAACTTCCAAACACCTCAAGAGTGAGAACATGTTGTAAAATGTAAGTTGGTTGTGTGGGCATAATATTGCACAGATATCCGATTTCTGCAGCTAGTCCTTTTTCTCTGTAGATGGGAAGGGCTGAAAAGAAATGCCTTAAACCTTCATAAATAAAATTACAAATGCATATGTTCATATTATGTATTTATTCATGTAAAGAAATGTTCCCTACAGCATTCTCCACATCATTTACTGACTCTTGGTTAATCCTTGTTTTTTTATTTCCTACAGGTATCTGTGTGGGGATAGTATGAGGTTCTCATGTGAATGCTTTATAGGGGTGGGAATGAACTGAGACATTTTAGACCCAGGTTTTAGAAGAACTGATACTTACATTAGAACCCTGTACACTTCCTTTTTTTTCTTCTTTTTCTTTTTTTTTTCCTTTCTTTTTCTTTTTTATCTTTTTTTGGTGGTTAAGAATACCAACAATTTGATCTGACATAACAATGATGGCACTCAAAATCACAAACTATTTTTTGTAAAATGTGGCTGAAGGCAGAAGAGATCTTGTGATGTAGTAGGACTTTGATTGAAATATTGCATGAGAAATTCTGTTTAGTATTTCAGTTGCCTCTGACCACCAATTTACATAAAGATAAAAATGTACTTGAGTGTTATTTTCTACTATCTAAAAATCCATGGAGAACTATTGTGGAAAATTTGGCACTCAGGTCCCATCCTCCTCTAGTTAAAATTTTGAAAACACACTTGACCCTTTCTGGCACTACTTTCATCTCGCTCTTGCTGAAACCTTGTTTTTATATTTTCAGCACAGATGACAGTAAGTTAATGCTAACATGGACTCATTGACTTCAGCAGAACAACATCAGGAAGAAATTTGTCCCAATTTTTAAAAACAATCTTCTTGATGAAAAGTGGGACTACTATACCTACGTCTGATAAGGGCATCTATGTTGACAAACTAATCATAGATTTCACCTCACAAACATCGGCTGAGGAAATGGCTCTATTGTGCCAGTATTAAGTGTACTTTGGGCAGTAACCAAGGACTTGCTATCAGTTTGTTTTTTAGGTAATGCTAGCTTCCCACCAACTTAGATTCACTCTTTTGTCCTCTACAGCAAACCTCGCTGTTCTTCAGCATCATCAGGAGCTGAAATGTGTTATGTCTCTGCTTTATGCTACTCCATGCTCCATAGATTTCACAGAGACTTGGTAACCATGACAGTTATGGTCCTCATTTTTGCAATTCTACAGTATTAATATTTAGGGATTTTTTTCAGTCTTTCAAGTCCATTGCTTTAACCTTTAAATCAACATGTAGGATTTAACTTGAGAGCATTACAATGGTATGATAATGATCACCCAATGTTTAAGCAGCTTTGTAATTGATTCTGATTTTTATAGTCTAGCTAAATGGCAAACGTTTGATTACCCAAGGTAATGCGCAAGGGAGCTGAGAGGACAAATGAGAAAATGCTTAGATAAAGTAAAAGCATAGCTACACAAAACATCTGTAGGTTAGGAAGATTAATAAGGCTGTAATGGAGAAAGATGAGGTCAGTGACACAGGTTTCAGCTCCAATGTGAAAGGCATCTTCCCCAGGGAATGATCCACATCCCTTGGGCCAAGAGGCAAAAAGCAGCTTGTGTCAACAGTGCTGGAGGCTTGCCCCTTCTGCCTCTCCCCGCTTCCCCCAGAAACCTATCCCTGGTCTGCGGTGGGCACTGGTGGTAACCCTGGGACTTAATTTTTTTTTGAGTCTTTTATCTGTTCAAAATGTTTGAAATAGCATGAGGACTGTGTCACAGCCTGCTATTTTGTGGGCATGATTTTATGGGCATGTGTTGCATCATCTAGAATTTGTAGGGCCCACAGGGTACTTGAGGATACATGAGCTGCCAGAGAGTTCTGCTAGGGAGATGTGGATGACGAGGACTTGAAAAGTCAGGGGAGCAAAAACTGTTGAAAGTTATTGCTGTGTCTATAGTGCTGACTCAAACCGGCTTGGGAAAGCCACTCACCAAATGTGGCTGTGGCTCTGCAGGTTTGTGGGTCTGTACCAGAAGCATACTCAGTTCAGAATATAGAAAATTCAGCTCAGGTACCTGAGAATGAAGTATAGTTTTAAAAATAACAGAAAAAAAAAAAATCAGAGCATGAAAACTACTCAATGAAGTAAGACCAGCTCAAAGATGAGTCCTATAGGATTATGCAGAAGATTACAGTTACTCTGTAGCTGTTGCCTAGCTGAGCATTAATGCCAGTGAGCATCATTTGTCATCTGCATTTTTCATCCATTTGGTTTCAGCTTGGCAGATCATCTGTGTTGTTTCTTCTAGGTCCAAAATAACGGCGTGGAATTAGCCAGTGGCACTTGTGGAGCCACTGGCAGATACAGGGACTTCATGCATGAGGCATTAGCTGGCTCAAGTGATCTCCAAGCTTTCCGTCCAGGGTTGGGGGGAAGTGTGGGAACTCAGTGAGTGCCAGCTGGCCTGGCTGGTCCTGCAGTGGTTTTGAGCGAGCCCGTGGGGCCTTTGGGATTTGCCAATGACCTCTCAAGGACTTGTCATTTGAAGCTTGGCTTGAGAAACCTCTCCTCTCTTGGCGACTGTGGCAGATTTCCTAAAGCTGAGGGGTCTCAAAAGTTGTTTTGAAATTATTGTGCTGGTTGCATTGATATGTTTTAATTTCTAACGGAAATAGAAGCACTTTATTAATTTTTATTTTTTAAGTGCTGCCTTTTTCTTCTCCTAATTTTTTTCCAATACTTTCAGCTTTCACTGATTTAATGGCCCCTGTTAATGGCCACGAATTTGGCTTTTGACCCCTGCATAGGCAGAGAGAAAATATTTATCCTTTTACAAGTGCTGAACATCTCTAAGTTTTTCTCTGGCGTTTGTTTTACCAGTGCTGAAGATACTCCAAATACCAGGGCCAAAACAGTGTTTGGAAAAACAGGCTGGTCCTCCTTTATCTGAGGACCAGTTTCAGTGGGATTTAGTTTTCTTAAATTACTTTATGCATCTAGGTCTGAAAGGGCTTGAAAGTAGGTCAGAAAGGCAAGAAATTTTCTAGGATTTAAAAGTGAAAGGTACTCCTGTAGCACATACCTGGAGATCAAACTTATTTCAATCACAGAAAGAAATTTCAGCTGCAGAAGGTTTCTTTAGAAAGCAGAGAGAGATGGAGAAAGTGATATCCAAAGCGCTTTTGGTTTGATTTCTACTATTAATGTGTCCCTTTACTGCAGCCACAGATTCTACAGAGTATTTAACCTGCAGCCTCTTCAGAGATTCCTTTTGTTAGTGGCTCTTCTCAGACCAAGGTATTTTCCTTGAGTATTCTTATGGATCTGAGTATTGTTACCTGAATGACACTAAAGAAGCTCCTTTTTCTAGAATGAGTCCATTTTCCCTGAGAGTTGAGCTAATATGAGGTACGGTGGGCATGTATCCCCTGTCTCTGAGACATGTAAGCCCAACAGCAGACAGCAGGGAATGTGCTGAAGCTTTGTGGGAGATTTTGTTTTCCCCAGAACATCCTTCGTATATGGCTGCTGAGCAGAGCCAAGAAGCAGCCTTGACAGTTCTCTGCTGCTCGATGTCTGTCTCATCTCTGAGCTGTGTAGGAGTTTGCAAAGGCGGATTAATATTTAACATACCTGGAGCCTTTGATCTTTCAGTTGGAGTCTGGATACATCTAAATCCTCATAAAATGCAGACAGAGGAGATGATGCTGCCTTTTACTCACTAATGCAGAGACTGGAGCACCATCTTAATTTCAATTTCTTCTTCCATCTCAGGCCATTTCATTCCACTCTCCAATTTGTCCGTCAAGAATCCTTATCACCCGTCGGCCAGGTGCTCATGCTGAAACTGCCTGATTTCCAGGCTTTCAGCTGGGTCTCTGAACCACTTGGCTTGAAAGCCTCTTTGTCTGATCTTCTGAATGCTGACGTGCTTCCACTACAAAAAAAAGGTGGGATATCCTACCTAGGATGTCCTGCAGGCTGGTGACCAGGTGTTCTCCTTCAGGCTAAGGCAGCTAGGACCCACATCCTCTTTTTGCTCAGCCTGCAAACCCTGTCTCTCAAGGGTGGCTGCTGCTGAGGGTGTCTGAAAGAGACTTCCAGGCACATCCTCCTGGCTGGCTGAGGCAACCACAACTCACTGCTTTCCTCCGTAAGGGAGTGCTGGTCCCTTGTTTGGCATTGCAAATTGTGTTCCTGCCAGGGACCCCTTCATTTTGCAGTCAACCAGCATTGATTATTCAAATGCCAAGACTGGCTTTAGAAACCTTTGAAGATCTAGAAAAACAGATCTTTTCCTCAGCCTTTCTTATTGACTAGTTTTTGTTGCTCCCTCTTTCTTGCTGACTGTTGTGAATCAGAGACAGGGAAAAGAGGCAGGACTGTCCACTGTGAACAAATGCCTTGTATCCTGGGGTTAGGAATCTCCTTCTGGGGAGATGTAGCCAGATTCAAGCTTAATGTTTCTGAAGTAATTTTAGTATGCACATGAGGATATTTTGAAGAAAAATGCTCTCACAGAGATTTATACTTCAAAACTATCTCAAGATTGTGGTCAAATAGTTTGCATAACCTTAGAAAATAGCTGTAAAGTGGCTGGTCACTTGACCTGATTTCTAGTACTTGTGGCTGGCCCTGTGCATAGGCAAGGGAGGCTGTAGCCCAGAAAAGCGGAGTTCAGCAACACATCAAATGTTTTCCTGCTGGTTTTGTCTGTCAGAGCCCTGGGGAGCTGGCCTGGTTGCTGCTTCTCCATGGCATCCAAATTTCCATTACTTTTCCTTTTCCACCCCGACTATTGCAGTTCTTTATGCCCACCTTTATCACAGAATCATAGAAAGGCTTGGATTGGAAGGGACCTTAAAGATCTTCTAACTCCAACACCCCTGCCATGGGCAGGGCATCTTCTACTAGACCAGATTGCTCAGGGTCCTGTGCAGTCTTATCTTGAACGCTTCCAGGGATGGGGCATCCGTAACTTCTCTGGGCAACCTGTTCTATCTAATCTAAATATCTCCTCTTTCAGTTTAAAGCCATTTTCCCTTATTCTATCGCTGTCTGTCTGTGTAAAAAGTTTCTCTCCCTCTTTTTTTTTATAAGCCCATTTTAAGTAGTGGAAGGCCTCAGTGATGTTTCCCCTGAGAATCCTTTTCTCCAGGCTGAACAGCTGCAACTCTCTCAGCCTGTCTTTGTAGGAGAGGTGGTCCAGCCCTCTGATCATCTTTTGACCCTCTTCTGGACACATTCTAACCGGTCTATGCATAGCTTTATGATGTACCTTCTCCTCTAGCTCTTGTTCCTCATCCTTGGGTGGCAAAAGTCATTTTTGCTCTGTACTCTTGAGAAGCCTTGAGTGATAATTGCTGCAACTGTGACAAAACTTATCATGGTCTAAATATTTGAGCAGCAGTTGCACACTCTCCTAGGTATTCTTTCTGGTTGGCAAAGCTTGTCTATGAAATAGCTTATGCCTGACCCATTATAGGACTGCATGGCAGGTTGTGGAAATCCTCAGGTAGTCCCTGTTCCTCCCTTGCCCCATGGGAAAATTACCCAGCATTACCCAGGATTACCTTTGCCCTAGGGTTTCCTGCCCTACTGTAGCCCATTAGACCGTGACTGTGTTGAGATCTCTTGACCCAAGAGCTTTTCCCAGGTCTCTGCACAGATACCACCTTTTAAGGTGTAGTCCTCCAGCTGCAGGTTTCTCTCTCCTCTGGAAAGAAACCTGGGGAAAACATTTGGGTCAAAAGGGACTCATAGCATATACAAGTCTTTGCGCCTGATCTGGATGATCAGTAAGAGCTTAGGGGTGTATCGTGGCGTCCCCCTGTCCCGCAGTGTGGATGTAGCAACAGATGGTGTAGCAAGGGGGTTGTGAGGCAGAGCAACCTGGCCTGTAACTCATGCAATGCCCTCCACACGTGAGAAAGGAGACAAAATCTGCTCCCACCAGATCCCTTGCTATGGTCTCCTATGGGGTAATGGAAGCACAAACTGGACAGTAATTTAGAGGGACAGTTTATTCCCCCAACTCCGAATCATCTACTTGGCCTTGCTGCTAAGACATCTGTTATGCCAATTGATACCTTCAGGCCATCCCAAAAATAACAGTTCCATTCTCCTAGATCTCCAATATGTTGAGGCATACCCACATATTGATCCCACACCTGCGCCTAACACTACTTGACTTATTTTTGAAGGGATTCAGAGAGTGGAAATTAATATAGCCCAATCTTCTTGCTCTAGATGTAAAATGCACATGTCATTATGGTGGCTATAAAAGATGATAAAAAACCTGTTATGACTTTCAGCTTATTTGTGTAATACAGAGCTTTGGTTCAAGATGGACTGGAAAAACATATCAGAATAACATAATACTTTTGTCAAAGTATTTTTACAGGCCCTCTAAATACTGTCTTTTGACAGTCCTTTCACACAAACTCCACTTCTGTTTGGTTGCTTTCTGAGACATCTCTTCACAGCCTAATTTCAGGCAAGCCATTTCACTTGTCCGCTTAGACTAGGGTATGTCTCAAAGGTGATTCTCTTCAGGAGTTATTGAAGACTCTGATGCAACTTTATTGAATGATACAGTGAAATATTATCTGCTTTCCACCCTCAATGGCTTACATGAGGACTATTGTATCAGACAATTTGCCTAGGCACAATTCCAGTGCTCAGGTAGATGGGAAGTGAAGTTTCAGGCCTTTGAGTTGGTCTCATCTGTTACTGAATTGCCTCTTTAGAGCAGTATCCACTCTAAGTGGGACCTCAGTACTAACAACTGTCAGTGCAAGGCCAGGTGGCCAAGAAGGCCAATGACATCCTGCCCTTTATCAGCAATAGTGTGGCCAGCAGGACCAGGGCAGTGATTGTCCCCCTGTACTCGGCACTGGTGGGGTTACACCTCAAATCCTGTGCCCAGTTCTGGGCCCCTCACTGCAAGAAGGACATTGAGGTGCTGGAGTGTGTCCGGAGAAGAGCAACAGAGCTGGTGGAGGGTCTGGAGCGCAAGCCCTGTGAGGAGTGGCTGAGGGAGCTGGGGTTTAGCCTGGAAAAAAGAAATTGTGGGGGAGACCTTATTGCTCTTTACAATTACTTGAAAGAAGGTTGTAGCCAGTGTGGAGATGGCCTTTTTTCCCAGGTTACAAGAAATAGGACAAGAGGAAATGGCCTCAAGTTGTGCCAGAGGGAGTTCAGATCGTATATTAGGAAAAAATTACTTCATGGAAAGGGTTGTCAAGCACTGGAACAGGCTGCCCAGGGAAGTGGTTGAGTCACCATCCCTGGACATACTTCAAAGATATGTAGACGTGGCACTTGGGGACATGGCTTAGTGGTGGACTTGGCAGTCCTGGGTTAATGGTTGGTTGGTGATCTTAGAGGTCTTTTCCAGCCTAAGCAATTCTGTGATTCTAAGCCTGCATGCTGTATTATCTCCTTTCACCTTTCCAGATTGCTGCCTCCAATGAGAAATCATGAACACAGAATTGCCTATTATTTGCATTGCTTAATATCCTTCTTGCTTAATTAAATTTCTCCTGAGCTTTATCTCATCCAGTCTAACAGCAGAAAAAACTGCCAAATGTGCTGCTGCCTGTTTCATGTGTGTTGTTGTGTCTGAGGAACACATAACCTGCTTGGAGGAGCTGCACATGTGCTTCTCATGCTGTGTGGGTTATGGCACACAAATATATATTGTGTTTGTAGTGGGATGCTGCATGTATTCAGAAACTGTTGAAAGCCTTTGGAATTCTTATAACTGTTTATTCATTCCTTTGTTTAGGAGTCAGTGACCTGTAAGTGCTCATTATGAAGAGAGATCTGGTTTTCTTGGTGACTCTAATTAGCTTTGCCTTCCTGTCACTGCTAAGATCTGGATATCCTCAACACATTGCAGAGGAGTCCTGCTCTGTTCAGATTCTTGTCCCAGGCCTCAAAGGTAATGTGAAAACCTACTCCATTATTCAAATATTATTTTTTTGTTCTAACAGGCTCATTTGCATCACTAACAGTTTTAACAGAGAGAAAGAAGGTGCCTCTCAGTTGTCCTTTTATTTGCCCCTGTTTGTAGCCTCCTTAAAAATGGAGTTTTAAGGTCCATAAGGTGAAATGAAATGGTTCAGAGAATGCGTGCCAGTTTCCCAGATTTGCTCCTGGTCCCTAGTGCTTGTTACTGTAACACATTGCCTGGTTGCTGTCTGTGTGTTTATACTGAACAGTGGTACACATACCCAAAGACTGTGAAATCAGGCCGTGCTTTATTCCCGGAGAGGTTTTCATTTCCATTCTGAAATGTAGTAGGAATTATTTTGCGTTTTCTTGTCTTTTGTTTGTCTTCTTTTGATTTTTTAAAAGCTCAAATATCTCTTACAAGAAAGCAAACTTTAGTTAGGTTTTTGGCATTTCTATAGTTTTTGTGGAAAAAGGCAACATTTTCACAGAATATGCCCCCAAACTCTTGCCCAAAGAAGACGGCATAATAAATTATTGATCTTTTCATAGGAAAAATATACCTTGCATAAGAAATCAACCACTGGGAAGAATTAGCATTTTAAAGCCATAGCATCCATTATGGTTGTTGAAATCTCAGCCCTGTTTAGTCAATAACAATAATTCCCCTTGTGTAGGCTATGACATTTCTGTTGAAATAAAACACTTTTGAACACAGGGAAATACTTTTTAACTAAGGACAAAAAAACCCCATGAAAACTACTAGTTTATCATCAACAATAAAAAAAGAAAAAAAAATTGTTTAAGAACCACACAGCAAATCTTTCACTTTTTCTTGTAATTATGCCTTGTAGTGTCACAAAACCCACCTAATCAGAATTGGTGCCATTAATCTTATCTGTACAAATCTGGACTTTCCTGAGTTGCCTGAGGGCCACAGTATGGACTGCAGGCATTGTCTGTTCTGGTTAACTGATTGGGAAGGGTAAGGCTCAGTTCTGTTCTGCAGTTGTTCACACAGCTAAATTGTGAGCCCAGGTTGGCCACAGGTTTGGCTGGAGTGTAAACTGCCCTCTCCAGAAATTGCCCAATTTGTGTGCAGCTGTCCTGTGCTTGAGGCAAGAGAACTGGGCAACAGGGATGCAGGTTGTGCTTGACCAATTTGCTTTAAGAATACATTTATTTTTTAATATTTATTATTGTTTTGTGTATTCTTCTTCTTCTTCTTCTTATTATTATTATAGATGCATATTTGATTGCCTGTACTCAACCAAAAGCTATTTTTTTCTTTTTACTTCAATAAATGGCTTTTGATCTTAATAATATTTAGACCTTCTGCAGATGTTCTAGCTAGAAAGAGCAATACTTTATCCAGGCCTTCTGAGGTTTGACTAAGGCTTGAGTAAAGTTGTTTAACTTGTTTGATATATTTACTGTGTAAAAGCCATAAGATAGTGCTGTTAATGTGACTTACAGAGGAGAACACAACCAAGTTAAATATATGTTGTCCAAATTTGCATGAAAGATCAGTCAAAGGGTTGGACTCCACAGCCCTAAGCTTTGAGAATATTTTTCATATCAAAGAAGTTGACAGGATGAGTTTTGTGACTTCTTTGCCTTGGTTTCCTTATTTTTGTAAACAGTCAAAATTAGCATCTATGATTACCATTTTAATGCAAGGATCATTATTATTATTATTATTATATGCAGCAGAGGTTTTTTAAGTGGGTAAATTGTGCAAGACCCTTTGGCAGAAGACAATTCTGAGCCTGGAAACCAGAGAGAGGCCTGAAAACCACTGTGTGTTGATGATTTCACTCAGTTTCATATGATGTAAGCCTTGAAAATTGAGAGAGATCGATGTACAAATGCAATGAAGCACAAAATGGCCTGATACAGACCTAGTTAATGTGAAAACCCTAAAAAGCTTTCAATGCTCCAACTCTGCTGTCAGGGGGACTGGCTCAGAGAAGTGGCGATGAGATACTGCTGTCCCCCACTGGCACAGCTCCAACCCATTTCTCTGGCCAAGGCTTCCTTTAAACTGACCACACGTGTGGCCGGCCACGTGCCCAAATTCCAGCTCCCATGCAGCAGGATTTGCTCACTGCAGCTTTTAGATCTGCACCATCTCCTCCTCTGCTGGGTTTTCAGCAACATCTCCAGTGGTGGAGAAATAGAGTGCCATGCTGCTTCTGGGCGTGGCTCTGTCAGAATTTGGGAAAAACAGGCACAGAGAAGAAGTGCAAGAAACTGGGGAGACCATGGGATATGTGAATGGCACAGGACAGACACTTAAGAGGTGGTGCAAAAAGTGGAGCCCAAATGGGGTGACAAAGGAGAAAGTCATCAGGGAAAAGTACCCAAAAACAGAGGAGGGTAAAGGAGGAATTTTAGAAGAACAGAAAGAGCTAATAGGGAAAAAACAAAAAAAAAGGAGAGCTCAAAGAATGAGACTCAGTGGAGACTGGAAACTAAATAAACATAAAATGACACGAAATCAATTAAGACCCCACAGAATAAAAGAGGAAATCAGAAGGGGCATGAGATGAGAATGGAGTTGGAAATGGATGAGGAAGAAAGCCAGTAAAAACACCAAGAATAGAAAAAGCACAAATGAGATTAAGGTCAGCAGTTTAGGTCTTAGGGACTGGTTTTGGTGGTTTGTGGTTTTGGTTTTTTTTGTTTGCATGTTTGGGTTTCTTTCTTTGCTTTTTGTAGTTGTTGTTTTGGTGGGGTTTTTTTTCTGGAGAGGGGTTTGGTGGGTTGGTTATTTTTTTAACTCAAGAGTATAAAGGAGTAAGATGAAAAGTGTAAGGGCAAAACCATGGCTCTGAGAATGCAGATAGCAGACTGAACTATGTGTTAGAAAGCCAGCAATATTAATAATAAGTGTGCTGTGTTTGAAAAAGCAATGGATGATGAAGCCTCACTGCACAGCTCACTCATATTCTTCCTAAAGTCCAGTTTCTTTTCATAGGCACATGAAATTGAAGTTACTACTATTGTGGAGGAAAAAAAATAACATAGGACAATCCTTCAAAGCTTAAATTCTCAGTTTGCCTTCTTGTTTTGTCTCCTTTCTAGAGTCTAAAGCAGGAGCTGTCTTAATAGTCTCAATGACATTCAATACATAAAAAAGTTGATGCTACATTAAAAAACCCAAGTTTTTTTACACCCACACTTGATGCATCTACTCACACAGGGAATATGAGTAATGGAAGGAAGTTATCATCAGCCAGGAATGCTTAACAGCTCACAGTTAATATTTGGTGTACTATTTTCATTGCACATTGTAGGTGGTACAGCTTATGGTAGGCAGTTGCAAACATAAGCATAGACAAATCCTGTCTCAAAGAATTCACAAAAGGAGGCAAATCAACAGCAGTTGCAAGATATATCACCTGAATTAAGAAAGATCTCTCCCAGAGGTGATGCAGGAAGAACTTGTAGTAGTGTCAGGGCCTGATACTCACGATCCTACCACAGCTCAGGCTGGTGGCAGGGCTAAATTTCTTGTAGGAGTATGGGCCACCTCAACACTGTGGAGCACTAGTAACCACATCTCGCCCTGTCTCAGCTGCATAGGCAATGCTGCAGGTACTGTTTCATGCAGTGGAGCTGGAGCAAATATCCAGGAAGGGATGGAGAGGAGACTGAGCAAGAGGTGCAGCTGCTAGGGGACTATGGCTGGTGGAAGAGGCCACAACAGATCAGTCGGGTAGGGACCATAACACACAGATCCCAACCTCCTGCTCTGAAGTGACTTGATTGTAGACCAAGGGACTGCAGACCAGAAAGGAGGCACAGAGGTGTCTTTCTTTATTTCACTAATCAAGCTGTTAAACATTATTGTTAATTGGTGAAAAATTAAATTGATTGAAATTTCTTGACAGAAAACTGTTTTGTTGCCCATGACACCTGCACAGGCTTTACTTCCTCAATTGGCACCATACTCAGGGTACAAACAACAAAAATAGGGACTTACACAAGGCAAAGATGAGCGGTAGCACTGATCAGTCCCTCTTGGCCAAAGTCTTGCTCCTTAAAAGAGCTGATAAGAAAAAAATGTCAACTGGTCTTTAGCTGGGCCTGCAATGGAGTAATCTCCTCCTGGAGAAAGTTTTTAAAACACCCACACTAAGGAATGCCGTGTCATCGTATTATAGGAATAAATGCAGGCAAGTGTAATGGCCTGAAGCAAGAGTGATCTATTTTATTGATCCCTAATGCACAGCTTTCACTCTGAAGAACATGCAAAGCAATAGGCTGTAATAGCCTGCTCTCAGCCTCCAGAGAGCAAGGAAAAGTCATTGTCAGGATTTATCTTTGGGAAGCAAAGAACTCATAACCAGCCCTGAGGGGTGAAAGGCAATCATACAAAGCCTATTGGTTACTTGATAATAAAAATGTGACGTTCCCAAATGTGCCAAATTATAGCCTGTTTCATACTAACAATATTATTCACCGGGGATTATGTGAAGTTTGTCCTCATTAAGGTCAGAGAATGGCCTATTTTTGCATGTCTGAAGGCAGGGAAGATGGTCTGGAGCAGCCTGAAGAATGAAAATATAACAGATGGAGGGCTGAGTTCAGCTCACAGCCACCTAGGTCTACAAAAAAGAGAGAGATGGAAAGAGAGCTGGAGGCTGCATATTTGAAATGTGCCATGATGTGATATGTTTTTACATGTCATCTCTGTGACTCCTCTCTGAACCACAGCTGCCAGCTATGCCAGAGAGCTGGGCTTGTGGGGTGCATGATAACCATTGACTTTCCTGCTGTGGTGCTCCCATCAGCTTCCTGGAGAGCAGCTAATGCTCACTCTCCTCCATAGAAATACAGTGTTGGGACATCATACGTGCTGTGCTCTGGATTTTACATACCGGCACTTTTTTTCTGTGGAAGCCATAGAGCTTTCTTCTCCTTCCTCATATAAGTCTTGTTTTGTCAAGGTGGCTGTATAAATCATTCTTTAAACTTCTGTTTGTCAGAGATTTTAATGTTATATCAATGGCAGACTACAGTAGTAGTACAGTTGTAGGGGGCAAAACAAGCTAAGCATCCCCAAATTTTTAGTGAAAGGCACCAAAGAGGCAAGCGTATACAGAAAGCGATGTTTAAATATGCTGAATATAATGATGCACCATGAGCTATGTGCATGTAAGTACACTACACAGTGGTTCATACCTCAGAGATTAAAAGGCACAGTATATAACTGAGGATATGGAGTAGGAAGTTAACTCTTCCATGCTTAAAAATGGTTGTCTAATGATGGATGTAGCAGTGCTTTCTTATAGGTCTCAAAATTTTTTTTTCTTTTAATTTGAGATCATAGTTAAGCCATTTTCACTTGAGATTTAAGCATGTCCTTAGCAGAGGCTTGGAAAGAGTTTGGTGAACACAGTTTATGTCCTAAGATGGGGTCTAATTCCGAAGCTTCTGCTTAAGTGAATTGTGTTGTTGGCTTTTTGGAGGTAAGTGATATAAGTAACCGCCACAAAACTAGACCTGTTGTATAAAGCTTCAGGAATGTATTGACTTACGTTTTGCCAGTGTCTACATCAATTGAAGAAAAATCTGTTTTCCATCCATCAAGTAAAGCTGTTAAATCAGATAACATCTGCTTCTATTTTTTCACTGGAGTGAATGGCATTCTTGTCACTGCTGCTAACAGAAAATAGTCCTGGTTTAATATGATTCTTCTCTTTGTTTACTTTTGTATCAACAGGGGAGGATGGAGAAAAGGGGGAGAAAGGTGCTCCAGGTCGTCCAGGCAGAGTTGGACCTCCAGGAGAAAAAGGTAAGATTGATAAAGAAGATGTTTTGAAAGTTGTTCCCGAGAAAATGCTGCTTTTTCTTGTGAGATGATGATGATGGGGGTCCTCGCTCCCTTAACTGGATGATTAATTCATCCTTGGCCATTTCTGTTTACTATTGTCAAAGCTTAACCCCAGCTGGAGCTCAGTCCCATGTAGCCACTCACTCATTTCCCCTGGTTTGGATGGGGGAGACAATCAGAAGGGTAAAAGTGAGAAAACCATTAGTTGAGATAAAGACAGTTTAATAGCGAAAGCAAAGGCCACGTGCACGCAAGCAAAGCATAACAAGGAATTAATTCAGTGCTTCCCAAGGGCAGGCAGGTGTTCAGCCATCCCCAGGAGAGCAGGGCCCCATCACATGTAAGAGTGACTTGGGAAGACAAACATCATCACTCTGAATGTCCCCCCATTCTTTCGTCTTCCCCCAGCTTTACATACTGAGCACAATGCCATATGTTAGGGAATTTCCCTTGGGTCAGCTGGGGTCAGCTGTCCTGGCAGTGTCCCCTCCCAGCTCCTTGTGCACTCCCAGCCTCCTCGCTGGTGGGGTGGGGTGACGAGCAGAAAATGCCTTGATCCTGTGCAAACACTGTTCAGCAGTAATGAATATGTTTCTGTGTTATCAACATTGCTTTGGTCACAAACCCCAAATATAGCACCCTCCAAGCTACAGTGATAAAAATTAATTTAATTTAGCCAAAACCAGTACAACTATATGCACTCATTTGTAGACTAAGTATTATCTTCTGGTTAAAAAGATATATTTTGGAAATAAAAGAATCTCAATTGTTTTAAAAAGGTCTCTGTGAAGAAAGGCATCATAATGTCTCATTCATAATTTGCCTTCTGCAAATGAAAACCTCATATTAGATCAGAGGGAAAAAATTCACAAGGCTCGATTTTCTTGTTTCTTTTCTTTTTTGTGAATTTGAATACTCACAACATCTTAATTAAAACCATTGAAGGAAGGCACTAAGCCATAATAGGCAGAGATGAACATGAGTGTTCCCACATTTTTTGGATATGGGAAAATGGTGATAAATTTGTTTGCATTGCAGTTCAAAAATATTTTGAGCTCTTGAGAGGAATGGTGCTCAACAGTGTTCAGTTATACAGCTGAGAGAAATGTAGCATTTCTGTCTTGCAGGAGATTCTGTCTTTTCACATTTGTTTTCCTCCTGAAGCAAGGAGGAAATTTGACGTTCATAAGTTTTGCAGGAGGTATGTGCTCTGAAAGGTTCAAATTAGGAGAAGTCAAACCCTTTTTATTTCAATATTAAAATTAAAGATTGACATTCCTGTCATCAGAAGGTTGGAGTTAGTTTTTATGGAACTGAGTTTACAATCTTTCTTTCAAAGCAATCGTAGAGATAATTTATACTTCCTTATGATGATGCATGATTGGTTATGTTGTTCTTTTAGGCAGTTACGGAAGTCTGGTACTGATTACCCTGGGACCAAAATCCATAGCTAGAGCTCTTCCTTCTACAATGCATTGAAAAATTTATAACTTCCACGAGGTGTGTGTGTGTGTTCAATCAGTGTATTTCCCTTATGTAGATGTACTTTCAAGGACGACTCTTAGAAAAAAATATTGTAAAGTAAAATTTTGGCGCTTGCAAGGCAATGTGGCATGGAGTATGACAGAATAATGTAGGTTAAAAGGTTGTAAAGAGCTCATCTAGTCCAATCTCCTGCTTTAAACAGGGCAGACTTCAATATCAGAGCAGGTTGCTCAGGGCCTTGTCCAGTAGACTTTTGAAAATCTCCAAGGATGGAGATTCCACGTACATTTTAATCAGTCTGTTTCACTGGTGTCATTGTGAAAGACCTGTTGTAGCTTGTAATCATTGCTTCTTGCCCTTTCTCTGTGTGTCCCTGAGAAAAAAAGCCTGCATCTTCTCTAGAAACTGCTTGTAAGTAGTGGAAGACTGCAATTAAGTGCCCCCTTAACTTTCTGTATTCCAAGCTAAATGAAACCATTTTCCTCAGCTGGACTTCAGTTTGCTTCTCATGTATGAGGGCCCAAAAATCCCTGGGTCCTCTTGTGCAAATGAGTTTTTTACCCAGCCATTGGCCAGACTTCATCAATGCATCACAGGTGAGGAACTTAGGATCTGGCTGAACCCATAATATTCCTGTCAACACATTTCTGCAGCTTGTCGAGCTCCTCCTGACTGGCAGGGCCGTCCTCCAGTGCACCAACATTCCTGCCAGCATGGAGCATCTTCTACTTCTTCCTCCCTTTCACCGGTGAAGGACTGGTTTCTGAGGAATGTCACTCATTAGCAGCTGCTGATTAGACTTTGGCAGCCTTGCAGCAGCACCAGCTAGCCCTCTCAGCACCCCTGAATGCCCTGTGGGCAGGACCATGGGCTCGTGTACATGCAGGTGAAGCAGTCCCTCACTCAATCATCAGCTGCCGTGAGTAGCTTGTCCTCTCCAGGTCTTCGCTGCCAGACATGCAGAACTGGGAGGCCAGGGAGCAGACCTTGCCAGCAGAGACAAAGGCAGAGAAAGCAACTAAGTGCCTCAGCCTTCTCTGTGTCCTTTGGCACGAGGTTGTCTTGACCTCTTGAGAACCCCTCTCATCATGCTGTCTTGCATGTTTCTCTATCTTGGCATTTTGTCATGTCACTTCAAAATGCTTTGGACCATCTGAGATGTGGAAGTACTCTTTTCAGTCAGGCCAATCCATGATGTTGTGTTTCATTTATTTATTTTATACTGTAAAACTGCATTTGTTTGAAAAATAATTCTTATAAGGTATGCTTGATTAATGCTAATAACAGCGGTACTTTTCTAGTTTTTCATACCTCCAAAATTCTGATGATACTGAAAGAAGAAACACTGAAGTGGAAACACACTGCAA
The DNA here is from genome assembly GCA_013398955.1 of Callaeas wilsoni. Taxonomy (NCBI): domain Eukaryota; kingdom Metazoa; phylum Chordata; class Aves; order Passeriformes; family Callaeidae; genus Callaeas; species Callaeas wilsoni. The sequence goes on from VWPU01016116.1 coordinate 42,186, forward strand.
GAAAACATAAATGAAACAGAAAACGTGTTAAAGAAAATTGAATATTAATGCATACTATATCAGTATTTTTCCACATAGTCCTTTCAACTAAACACAGGCAAAATTTCTTTCTACTTCTGTAGCAACATTTTTTTTTCTTTCCTTTTTGCAACCAGAAATTTCTACAAACAAGCTCTTGTTTAAAATAAATTCTAGTTAACCAGTCTTTTCATTAATGCTGTACATTTTGTAGATATTTGTCTTCATCAACACTTTTCCACAAATTCTTCATCAAAAAAACATAGACACCTTAAAACAAATTTGCATTATATGGCACCACTTTTCATCATGGTACTATACCCAGTATACTTTGAATGTCACACTGTTGACTGGATAAGCAAACAGACTTCACAGATGTAATTTCTAGTCTGTGGAAAGGACACAGAAGAATATCCAGCTCTGACCTGGAAAACCTTTCAGTCTCCTGACCTTTCAGTCTCTGGTTAACCTCCACAGACTGCATTTAGTGTGCAGACCTGTAGCTAAGTTCATCCATAAATACTTTTCTAGACTCTCAGGCTGCATGGGACTGAGTATATTCTCTTCCAGCAGACCAAGGGTTTTCCCATTTCTTATCCAGAAGATGGAACATTGAGACAAAAATAAAATATAACAATATGCTTGGCAAAATCATTGTTCCTTCACTTTGCATTTGCCCCTAAAAGCACCCATGGACAGCAGCCCTGCTTCTATGCAGTGGTCTGTTGAATTTCAGTCAGTGTATTAGCACATGTTCAGCCCCTTGTATTTCTATTGAAGTCTGATAATTTTTGTCTTGGTCTAATATTTGGCTCCTTCTATTGATGCAAGCTGCTAAATTTAATTTTATTTCTCTCCACTTTGAGTAAGTGAGTGTTTACATGAGGCAGAAACTGTAATCCTTCTGCCACATTTGTAGAGTTTTCTACTTTTAATCTTAATTTACATTATCAGAATCACACAAATCTTTTTTCTTTTATTTTTTTTTCTTTCCCCTTTCTTTGTTTAATTTTTCTACAGGTTCATCTATGATAATGTGTTTAGTTTCTTTGAACTTCATAGATATATAATAACCATAAAATTACTTACAAAAGAAACTATCTTCTTATGGCATACTTGACCTGAAATGAACAGCTCAAGATCAGAAAGTGCTGCGAATGTTTCTATCATATCCTTTCTTCATGATATTTTCAGATTTCTTTAACTCAGAAAGTGATAAAAATTAAAACTTTCTGGTGCTTACCTGAAATAAATCTTGTTCTGGCTGTCCTGATGCTTCACGGTGACATCAGGCATACTAATGTCTTTGGGTGCTGATTAAGGTTAAATTCCACTTACTTTCCTCATTGCTTTTAATTAATTGTATAGGTCAATTATGATGCATAGCATGTCAGCAGAATATAAAACTGTGTTGGCCTTATGTAAAGCATGGAGCACTGGGTCGAGTACAATGGCTGTTTCAGGTGAAAGCAGTGTGTACAACAGCGCAAGTTTTGGGCTGTGAAGTTCACAGAATTAACTTTCCCCACTTGCACTGATGGCTGTACTGTGCTCTCCCATGTAGAGAGTAAACTCAGTTATTTGGCTGAGTCCTGGTGCAGTCTGTGAAGCTGTAACTTCTGTGTATTCAAATTCCACACAGATAGTTCAGTAACAGTCCCATCCTGTGAATATTCCCAGAGTGCCTTACAGCAATCAAAATAAGGAGGTGAAGGTGGATTTACACTTGGAATGTAACATCAAAGGAACAGAACATTAAAAATATGTTTTTCAAGATATTTCAATTTCTTAGAGCCATAACTATTTAAAATGTATATTATTTTAGTATTTTAATTTCAGCCTTTATACATTGTACTTAATTTATCTACAACTATGATGGTATGTGATACAGAGCCATGTACTGTTCTTGGGCTTGGAACTCAACTGTCTCTACCTTTGCAGTGTTAGCACAGTGATTTTGGCATGAGCAACTTGCAAGATTATCCTGGTTTGAAGAGTAAGACAAATTAGTATCATGGGGTGTCCCATTTTTGACCACCTGGTTCCCACTGCCAGGGAACAGTCCCAGGCATTTAGTTTACTAATACAGGCACAGCCTCTTAAGTAGAGGAGAAGACTCATTAATTTAACTGGATTGGAGCCAGAGTGCTCAGTCATTTGTATAATCAAATTCTAAAAAGAGGTAATAATATCTTAATTTATATTTTATTATTACTGATTGCTCATTAATATGCAATCAATCAATCCTTTGCATTTCTGAGTCAATTTCTACATGAATTTATTGCTCGCTAAGGAGTGCTGCAGGCAGTTTTCCATATAAAAGTCCTGACATTGATAGTTGTGAATTCACAAAGTGGGTATCTGGTTCAAAACTGTCTTTCAGTTCCACCTGAACTCAACAGGATTTTGAGAAAATCCTGCTAAACTGGGTGGGCAAAAAGATGGCAGATGGGCTTCAGTGTAAATAAATATATTGCCTAGGGACATTAGGGATGCATGATTTAATCCATACTTAAATGATGTTGAAACCCAAACCTGTCACTTAAAACTCAAGGACTGCCCTGAAGTCATTAGCAAGAGTCCCAAGGCCAACAGAACCCTGCCCATCATCACAAAAGGATGACAAAAGGACAAAGGACAAAACAGGAAGCTTCTTTTTGCAGCATGTTTTGTTCTGTACAAAAGCCTGACATGCATTGTCTCAAGTAATGAATGTGCTTCTGGCCTCTGTGTCTCAGGAAGGACTTGAGAAGTAAGAGATGGGCATCAAAAATGTGAAAAAGTGGAGCTGCCTCATAAGGAGAAACTGGACAGGCTGAGACTTGCATCCGTACAGAGTAGTCTGAGGAGGTTATAATCGAGATTACAGAGTCACCAGATCCCATCGCAGCTGAACTAGGAGGCACTCTCTGAAACTGCTGGGGACAGATCCAGCAATTCCACTTGCAAAGGACTGCAGATACTGGCTGGGGTTGTGGGATCTTCCTGTACTGCACCTTCTGCTGCCACCACAGGAAACAAAGTCTTGGGCTAGAGGGACCACTGGTTTGAAGAGACTTGGTATTATGTTGTTAACATAATTCTAGCAAGATAATGTTTCTTGACGGTAGTTATTTGTCTTTGCTTGCCTCAGAATAGAAACGTCTCCATTCAGGAATGTACTGTACTATTTTCATTTTTGTTTTGAATGTACTTTTAAACTCTTTAAACTTTTCTGCTGTCTTCCTAGATTGGATTTTTTCTCACTATCTTTAGTTTCCTTTGCAAATTTTTTAACTATTCTGATTTCCAGTTAGCATAGATTGATAGTAGTTCCATAATCTTTTTTTTCCCCTCTTGTTTGTTATGCAAAGCTTTTAAAGTTTCACTTTGTCATTTTGATACCTGTCTAACATGAGTGAGATGGATCACTACTGAGGTGTTTATTTTTCCATTGCCTACCGGGAGTTTAGATAAATGTCTTGGACCAAAAACCCTAACTTTAAGATGGCTAATGCTGGGTGAAATTGATTTGCCCCAGCTATATAAAATGCCTCCTGTGATTATGCACTGTTCATTCATATAAGAATATCTGTTTAATGTTGGTGGGATCGAGGGCACCCTCAGCAAGTTTGCCAACACCACTAAACTGTGTGGTGCAGTTGACATGCTGGAGGGAAGGAATGCCACCCAGAGGGACCTGGACAAGCTTGAGGTGGGCCCATGAAGTTCAGCAAGGCCAAGAGCAAGGTCCTGCACCTGGGTTGAGTCAGCCCCAAGCACAAATACAGACTGGGCAGAGAATGGATTGAAAGCAGCCCGGAGGTGAAGAACTTGGGAGTGTTGGTTGAAGAGAAGCTCAACATGAGCCAGCAATGTGCCCTTGCAGCCCAGAAATCCAACCACACCCTGGGCTGCATCAACAGCAGTGTGGGCAGGAGGTCGAGGGAAGTGATTCTCCCACTCTGCTGTCATGACACCCCTGGCTGGAGTGGTGCATCTGGCTCTGGGGACCCCAGCATAGAATGGACATGGACCTGCTGGAGCAAGTCCAGAGGAGGGCCACAAAGATGATCAGAGGGATTGGGCACCTCCGCCTTGAAGACAGGCTGAGAGAGTTGGCTTCTTCAACATGCAGAAGAGAAGGCTCCAGGGAGACCTTAGAGCACCTTCCAGTAAAGGGGACCTACAAAAAAGCTGGAAAGGAACTTTTTACAAGGGCATGTAATAATAGGACAAGGAAGAATGACTTTAAACTGAAAGAGGGCAGGTTTAGATTAGACATAAGGAAGACATTCTTTACTGTGAGGATGGTGAGACACTGGAACAAGTTTCCAAGAGAAGCTATNGAAGAGTGTTCAAGGGCATGTTGGATGGGGCCCTGAGTAACCTGGTTTAGTGGAAGGTGTCCCTGCCCATGGAAGGGGATTGGTACTAGATGATCTTTGAGCTTGCTTCCAACTCAGCCCATTTAATGATTCTATGATAAGATGTAACTCATTGTAGCCACTGTTCCCTCACCAATCGCTGACCTTCATTGGTGTGGATAGATCAGATTTTTCAGTGTAAAGCAGTTCTGTAGCCTGTTGACATATTTGGAATTTTCTGATTCCCAGTTGCCACTAGTTTTTTAAAAATGACATGTCCTGAATGTAGATTACTACCATAGCATCATTATCTCCTTTAAAAATATCATTCTCATTCAAGTCAGGCTAGCTATTTGCATTGGGAATGCTGACTGCTGCAAGACTATCAAGGTGCACTGGGGGAAAGACTTTTTAATCTTCATCTCTATCTTATGTTCTTTTTCTAAGTATCCTCTGCAGATTGCTGTCAAAGATGGCACTAGATTCAAGAGGCCTTTGGTGTGGTTTGGTACACTTCTACTTTCCTTGTTAGGTAGGTGTCTGTGATGTCCTCTATGTCAAATCATGAATTTGATTTGATTTGTCTTTAAATCCTTAAGTTTGTGAAGAAAACTACTGCTCTCTTCTTTTTAACATGATTCAATTAAATTTGTCTGTGATGTGGTGAATTTGCATTTCTGCTAGATTTGTCTTTTTGATGCCTTTTTCTTTTTCTGGGTAGTTTTACACCTTCTTGTCTCTTCCAACTAATCCTGAAGAGATTGCCCGTACTCTATGACCCCCATTTATAGTATTGTACAGAGTGAAACCCCTCATTTTTTCACTTGTTTGGCAGCCCACCATTCATCTCTGGAATTTTATTTCTTCACTTGTTTGTGGGCCTGAAAAAGCCACCAAGAAGATCACTTAGAATTTCCTTCTCTTCAATTCCTTCCCAAATCCTTTAAATCTTCTATAATTGGTTCCAATGTATGCCACCTTCATCTGAGAGATGACAGATGACTTTCTTCAGTTCTCTATTCACTCTTTGTGTTTGATTTCCTACTTTTGGTCTATGGAGACTTAATTTCTTTTATTGTCCCCATTTCTTTCCAGCTATCACTTCCTGATTTCATTAAGACTCCTCAGATGGCGTTTTTGACAACCATAGGGCCACTAAAAAGGGCTTTACAAAAGGTATTAAAACTTTTGAAACCCTCAAGGCAGATGGGTCTCTTGAAACTTTGTGATTTATTCTGCAGAAGAAGCAGAATAAGCAAACCCCTGGAGTGGAAGCAGGGGTTAGTCACTGTAAGAGAAACCCAAATGCGAACAATTCTTTTAATGAGGAAAGGAGATTTAATGCGTGTCTTCATTGCTTGAGATAACACACTTTCCTTTTACTTCTGAGCAGAGCACATAGGTTTTACTGGCTGTGACTGAGAAGCACTTCATTTTCTGGGCAGCTTTTGTGAGAAAGGAAGTGAAATAATTTTATATATTTTATTTTATTTACACATTAGATCTATGAGTTTATTGAATTTCAGGTGTAGCAGCCTGAAAAGAGAAAGCATTCAAACATCTGATAATCTGTAATGGTAATCCCAATTCATTAATATGCAAAGCGAGAGCCATAATTTTCAGAGCAACTTGATATACAAGCTGGTACTTCCAGTAGGAATAGATAAGAAAAAATATTTTTGGTTTCTGGTGAAAGCCTGTGTCCAGTAGTGTCTGAATTTGATACTTATTAGAAACAAAGGAAGATCATTGATTGTCAGATTTGCCAATAATTAATTAGACACACAAACCACACACATTTGGCTTCTCTCAGTTCAGAGAAAATTGTTTCTTTCTGGCTCATGCCATCAAGTGGCAAGGCTTGCTTGAGAATTCATGGAGTAATAGAGATGACATCTCTTAGCCCAGCAGTGATAAATTTATATTCTGAATCTTGTTATTGATTTCACTTTTAAGTTAAAGGTAATGACAAAATGGGTCATAAAATTATCCAGCTTTCTGAAATACATATGTCTGTCCACCTGCAGTAGCAACAAGAGGCAACTGATTTTCAGTTGTCATAGATCCACAACTGAGGCTGAGCTATGGCAATTTGCACACGTCCAGTTGCTGGATCCCTATGGTAGATTTTCCTCCTAGCTTGTCTCATTGTTTCCTTGCACCTGCGTAGTTGAACAGTGCGTAGCAGATGTTGCTTTCAGCAAAGAAGCAATCTTTGCAACAATCATTGAAAACAACTTCATAAATATTTCCTAAAGCAGTCTTAGTCTTGGATTTCTGCAGGATGAGAGCCTCAGAAGGGATTCATCCCTCTAGTCCTCCATACCCAGTCTCCTTTAGTAGTGTGGTACAGTGGGAAATCTATCTCATATGACAGTATTTATATTGTATAAATAAGTCATTAAGCGCAAAGCCAGCCCTCAGTTACAGTGGAGTCACAGTCTGAGATGAAATGTCAGTTGTGCTTGGATCCTTTAGGTCTTCACAACTCCATGAGAGTTTTAATCTGCTGATCCTTGTTTGAATGCAACATCCCCTCCTCTGTATTTTCAACATAATTCTGTCATGAACACCTGAAAGAAGTTTGGAAAAGCTTTTCCAGTGTTTTTTAGCCAAGAGCTGTTGACAATTACACCTTCATGCCTTGTTAATGTCAATTGTTTAGCAAAGATGAAGTCACTTTTTAGGTTGCTATATGTAAGTTCTTCACAAGGATTGAGCAAGACCTCTGGAGTTCAACGAATATTTGGGATATAGTGTGGTTTTGTTCATTGTAAAAACTGATATTGCAAACATAGTAGACTCTGAATGAATCAGACTACATTTCTACCTTGTGCCTTTCATCCTTCTGTTATGTATAGGAGAAATGGGGGACAAAGGACAGAAAGGCAGCATAGGACGGCATGGAAAAATTGGTCCTATTGGTTCAAAAGGTATGTTTAATTCAATTGTTTCTCTGTTTGTGTTTCAAGTGAAAAATGTGTGATAATTTATGTTTAAGAAAAGTTTAGGGGCTTGAAAAATGGCTAACAAGTCTCACAGTTTACCTTAGTAGGAATTTTCTCACGCTGTAGTCAGCCAGGACACTGAGATCTCTCAGTGATCTCAGTTACCTTTGGCTGTGACTGCAGTATATGTAGTCTTAAAGCACTGTGAGTATCCTGGTTTGAGGGTAAATAAAGAACTTTGCTCTGTCACACAGGTGTGGACATTAAAGCAGATGGGAAGATGTGCTGTGCTTTGGCAGACTTTTAAGAGCCAGAAGATGTGTTTTCTTATGTTGACTACTCCATAGGCTTCCTATGTGACTTTGGTTAAGTCATTTGGACCAGTGTTTACCTAAGCATCTAGATTATGATTCGAAATTTAGGCATATCCAGCCCTTTTCCCTCTACAGCATCCGAATTTACTGGTTCTATGAAGTTTATGAATGTCAAGAAGTTGATATTGGTACATATTATTTGGGTTCAAGTTTCATAGCTTTGGCTGGCCTTTGTTGTGGAATAACTAGGACAGAAAAACCTTTATTTTTGCTTGGGCACATTTTTACTTTCCATATTTGTATTTCACTAGAGAAAAAATAAATAAGTGCTAAATGAACTATTGACAGAAAAGGCTGCATTAACATTATATTATTTTTCATGTCTTCAGGTGAAAAAGGAGATAACGGTGACATAGGACCACCAGGTCCTAACGGTGACCCAGGTAATCCATAACATACCTTGTTTACGTGAAAGACTTTTCATCACTAAAAATGCATCTGTTTACATACTGGGGGAAATAATGAATGATTTTTGCATAGGTACTGTAATATTTCACTGTGATATTTTCAAATGACTTAAAACCATTGAAGTTGCAGTAGTTGCTGGACTTGTAGTGTATGTGCTAAAACAGTATCTCATACTTTCTCAGAGGAGTAGTCTTTCCAGAAGTCTAGTGGGAACTGAAATGCTGACTGTCCGTATCATTCATCACCAGGGAAAAGGGATGTCTCTGCATATCTTACTATGTCTTGCAGTCAACACAAAGGAGCAGGTTGGATGCTCCTGCTCCTGCATGGATTATGGTTGTAGGAACAGGAGATTGTCAAGAACACACATCACAGAATCACAGAATGGGTCAGGTTGGAATGGACCACAGTGGGTCACCGGGTCCAGCCTCTGCTCAAGCAGGGTAATCCTGGAACACATTGCACGGGGTTGTGTCCAGATGGTTCTTGAATATCTCCAGTGAGGGAGACTCCACAACTTCTGTGGGCAATCTGTTCCAGTGCTCGGTTACCCACACGGTAAAGAAGGTCTTCCTCATGTTCAGGTGGAACTTCCTGTGCATCAGTTTCTGCCCATTGCCTCTTGTCCTATTGCTTGGCACCACCGAGCACAGCCTGGCTCGGTCTTCTTGTCACCCCCTCTTCAGAGGTATATGGATCTTCCAGAGGTATATAGATGTTCCAGAGAAACAGCCTAGTGTAAGAAGTGTAAGCCTTACAAGAGTGCCAGGTTTGGAGTTGACTGAATTCATCCCTTCCTGGCAGAGTGCATTGGAGGTGCACGGATTACATTTCTCATTAGAACATAATTTGTCACTCTAATTCTTGAGCCAGCGTGCTGTGCACCTGGCCAGCATGCACAGTTTTGCAGGGCAAGTACCCTGTGCCTAGACTGACTTAGACAACTGAGCTGAGTAATTGGGTAGTCTGATGCAGATTTTAATAATTACATACAGAACTGCAAACTGTAATAAATGCAAATGGTAATTGATCCTCATTTTGAGATTTGTGGTCAGAGATGTAACAATTATCCTTTTAGTATTCACACTCAGATTATCTTTGTCAAACCTATACCAATTTGGGTTAATAGATGATTTTCTATTGTCTAATTTTATTGTCAGAAGTATTGTAAATTCAGTACTCTCAAAAACACAGAACTGCATTTTGCAGGTAATTATGTGCATTATGTGGTTGGAATTTTGGATCTGCTGTGATATGTTCCTTGGGAAGAACTTGCAAACATTGTTTTTTGCTGTGAAAGAAGTCTGAGAAAACTAAAGAAAATAATTTAACCGAAAATGGGAATTTTTGGAAAATGTTTTTAGTTAAAAAATATTGTGGGTGTTTTGCAGAGAATAACTATCTTTGTTTAGGTTAGTGCTAATTATTCAGGGCTGAAAACTCGTGAGAAGTGAACTGAGCTATTCTGCACAGGCCCAGACACTCCTGAGAATCATATAATGGTGCAGGGTAGTGAAGGCTCTAATTTTTTGTCTGTTGTTTGCAAGACAGCTTTCTCCAGGGCTGCCACGCTGGGCCTTTTCGTAAAATAGTTGAGATAATTGTTGAAATTAGGTAGCTTTTTGATTTGGGTGTATCTGTATCATTTCGCAGGCATCCCTTGTGAGTGCAGTCAGCTAAGGAAGGCTATTGGTGAGATGGATATTCAAGTAGCCCAGCTGACAACAGAACTAAAATTCATAAAAAATGGTAGGTTAATTTTATATAACTGTTTTCCTTTCTTGTTGCCTCATTTTATGGGTGCAATCGCTCGTAGAGAGTGTCACCGTTCCACATGTGATTTGTGAAGCTGTTTTGGGGTGTGCAGTGACTTGGTTTATAGAAATGCGAGTGCTCACTTTTCAGCACTGCCCTCCCCCGCAGCTGTCGCCGGCGTGCGTGAGACAGATAATAAGATATATCTGCTGGTGAAGGAGGAGAAGAGGTACAAGGAAGCCCAGCTGTACTGCCACGGAAGAGGAGGGACGCTGAGCATGCCCAAGGATGAGACTGCCAACAACCTGATTGCCTCGTACATCAACCAAGCTGGGCTCGCCAGAGTCTTCATTGGGATTAACGACCTGGAGAAAGAGGGGAATTTCGTCTATTCTGACCGGTCGCCCATGCAGACCTTCAACAAATGGCGCAGCGGGGAGCCCAACAACGCTTACGACGAGGAGGACTGTGTGGAGATGGTGGCGTCCGGAGGCTGGAATGACGTTGCGTGTCACATTACCATGTATTTTGTGTGCGAATTTGACAAAGAAAATGTCTAAGCTGCCCTGCTCTTTCTTTATTTTAAGAAAAATGTTTAAGACAATCATACAAGTTACTCCATGTCTATAGAGTACAAGTGGAATTTTGCAAGTATGTGGCATCAATGTTGTACAGCTGTAAATACTGTTTAGGTATTTCTGATATCAGAATTTACCCTTCAGAAGGGAAGAGCAGTTGGGGCATAGCTTGGTTGGGGTTTTTTTAATGTAGGAAAATATATCTATTTAGATAAAAATGTGCTTTGGGGCTAAATTTTGCCCTAACGACAGTTAACAAATATGATTACATGACTGTAAGGGAAGGCAGAATTTGGCCTCTAGTTGTTAGAATGGTTAGAATTAGATTCCTGATATTCTTTTATCTTAGTAAAATTTGTAGTCATAAATGCTAATTACTTGTAGTGCTACAGGGATATTTTGGCAACAAGACAAATATTTTGTATACTCCAGTTAATAAGTACAAATATTAATGTAGGTTTTTTGATTGTTACATCTTGTTTTTTTTTTTTAAACTGGCCAAAGCAAACCAAAAAGTCATGATCCTTACCAATTTTGTAATTTTTTTTTTATTAAACTGTTCACAGATGTATTTAAGTAAACTGAATTTTAGTGCTGAGGGAGGACAAAGTCTAGTGAGAGGTGTGTCTGCCCATGGCAGGGGGTTGGAGCTAAGTAATCTTTAAGGTCTCTTCCAACCCAAACTATTCTATGATTCCATGATTCTATGATATGAAAGTTCTTATAATTTAGTACTTAAAGAGGATTTCCATCCACATGATGTTTTGGGGTTGGCTAAAGTAAAAATTTGATTTTCTGCATTCCTTAGTTGAAAATGATTCCGTGCATGAAGTATTTCAGACCCTAAATAATTCCCTAAAGTAAGTGTTTCACATTTTTTTAAGATAATCTTGGTGCATCTTGTTACAAAACAAGCAAAATACCAGCCCTCCAGAATTTAAGGCAGACTTCTTATATATGCAATTTAGCTCATGAAAGCACATTAGTTATCAGTTCCTTTCAGTAAGAAAACAGCTTACACGTTTACACAGATTGTTAAGATAATCCCCTGAAAAGCAGAAGTTTCCAAAATTTTCCTGATTATGTATATAGCAGTAATAAATAACTTTGCACAATTAATTTATGTACCAAATTTACAATTGCATGTGATGCAAAATGTGATGTATATTTAAAAAAAATCCCCAGCATAATTTCACAAAAGAAATGGTTAATTACTTTAGATCTTCCCAGGAGCCAATTGCATGCCACCTCATCTCACTGTTAGGCATTTGCAAAATCTCTGACTGTGTTTCTTTAGGAATACCTTGCACAGTGTTTTAAGATGATTTTTAAGGATAAATGATCCTTGCAAAACATTCTGATCAAAATGCATATCTGATCACTATGGGAGATTGGCCTATAGGATATCCACAGTGGATATGGCATGTGGTTCCAGAGACTTCCTCACAACAAGGCAAAACCAACTCGTCTCGACTCTGCTGTGCTGTGGCATGTAAACAATCAATGACCATACAATGCTGTTCCTGTCCACAGACACTGACACTGTTGGATTGATATACCTAAGAGAACAAACCATTTTGCTTGCTATATTTACTCTGTAAATCTCAATCCTTTCTATATATATATATATATGTTTGCTATTAATTTTGAAGATCACTAGCAGTACTATAGTATCCTATAGTATTTGATTATCAGCTCAGCTCCAGAGCAATCACTCAAAATGAATGGGTCCTTTGATTGCTTTCTTTTCTTTTAATAAAGATAGGTATGATACCTGTGTGTTAGTCGTTCTTCCAACTGCATATTGAAATATATTAAATAATGTGAATCTCTTTCTACACTAATATTCAAAGACTCTATAGAATTTGCAGGGAGCTAACAATTCCAGTAGAGCAATTTGTTTAGAATAGTGCTTTTGAATATCATGATTGTTTCCTGCCTGCTATAGAAATCCTCAGAAACCATTTAAATCTCCAACATACTTTTGTCAAATCATTGTTGCTATATTAAAGCAGTCCAAACCTGAGATACAGATATTTGAAGCTCCCTCATTATGTGTGCTGAAGTTGCTGTTTATTTTTCATCTAGGTTTTGAAAGTCTCTGTTGTATTGTTCCGTTTCCTCAGAGAGATGAAAAGAGGCCTTTTAGGGAGATGGGAAGCTTTTTGAGATGCCAAATGCTCCTATTTTAGCTGAAGTCACATCACATTTTAAAGATTGCCTTGATATGTGGAGCATTTAAACAGTCCCAATTTCTATTAAAATTTAGGATAAAAAGTAAAGCAATGGAAAAAAACATTTATTTTTCCTAGTTTTCATGTTCTTCAGGATATTTTTTTGCAATGCTTGATATGTGAGGTAGAAACTAAATTAGTGTCATTGTCAGATACCTGTACACTGGCTGCAGCAGCCCTTACTGCACCGTTTGGGCAAAGGGAGCAAGGCTGGTGTGTAAGGTCTCTAGCTGTCCTGCAAGGGGCAACAACAGCACATCTGATATTTATCCCTTCGAGGGACTGGGTGACAAATGATGGAGGCATTGTAAATGAATGAGCCCGTCATAATTTCTTTCACCCTCTAGTTGCCGATGCCTGTAGGTAGAACCTTTCTGGAGGCAGAAATCAATGTTGCATGTAGTGCTCAGCCTGCATGAAGCCTGCTGACATGCTTGGTAAGGTTTCCGTTACTCTCCCTGGAATTTGGAACTATTGTTTTTTAAAAAAATTAAATGAATGATAAGTTGGTTTTACTTGGGGTGTTTTTCATGTGCATTAAAACCTGCAATTGTAATATAATTACTCATTTTTTGTAGCTCTGCAGAAGCCTTTGGAACATCTCTGCCTGGCAACCACAGGTGTTTCTCAGATTATTCTTATATGCCCTATTTTTGATGGATAATTTTTCCTCGTAAATATATCCCCATAGCCCTTATTTATTTCATTCTTGTATAAAGGGCACTCTGTTGCATTTTAAAAAGGCGACAATAGCAGTTGGGTTTTTTAATGTAGTAATCACTTAAAATGTGGATTTCATTCAACTGTACTCTGCCCCTTTAGCTGCCAAGGCAGTATTGTAGTATTGATGTCAGGGCAGACGTCAATACTGTCACCCCCCTTCTAGGAGGGGGCTTGATAAAGGTAAAGCACTTAACTGTCTGACTCCAAGGGGAGCTCCACTGCCTGTGAGAGCTCTGACTGGCTGTGGACATCTTGGGAGAGCACTGGATCATGTCTGATCCTGATCACCATCCAGATTTGCCACTCCACAACCTCACTCCTTGGTGGAAAGTGCTGCTCCCACTTGCCTTGTTGTGCTCAGCTCCTGGCTCACCATCCCTCGTGAACCAGCTGCTCCTCACTGTGCTCTGACAGCTGACATGATTATCCCTGGAAATATGGGTTTGTTACAGGTTTGTTAGCAGCAGAACTTCTCCCTGACTGTGAGTTTTAAACATTCTTATATCACAGAGAAGAACTGTAAAAAAATTAATATTCATATGTGGGATATAGAGCATCCTTATTCATGTAAGTAAAATGAAGTGCTTCACTTTTCATAAGCTCAGGAAATGCCAGTTCATATATGCTTTACAAAATAGCAGCTGGTTGGACTTTTTTTGTTACAATTCTTGATGAAAAGCGAAAGAAGATATTAAAATAATTTTAATTGTAAAATGTGATGAAGGTTCACAACGGAGGAGGACTTTTGAAACAGACATTTTTTGAGATGTTTACTTTTAGAATTTTTCAGAATTTAATTTCCAAATCCTAAAGCTTTATTTTGACCCATAAAGGGATTTGATTTTTATATTTTTGTTAATATGTTTTATACCAATTCAGTAACAGTGATCTGTATAATGTTTGAAATATTTTACTTTATTCTTTAGGACTTGATTTCCAATGACAACAAGTTATCTTTTTGAGACTTCTGTTTGCCATGCTGAAAGAATGTGACATTGGAATTGTTTTTTCCTCCTGGGCCTGCTATGACACTGTAAATGCTTTGAGTACCAAACAATAGATAGTTCAACCTACATTACAGAGAAGATATTCTTGCTGATTATAAAAATTATTCATTTAAGTATTATGCCATATAACTAGTAGTTTATGCATTATTCCAAATGGTCGAACCAATCATTAGATAAATACAAGCCTTTCGAAACCTGAAAATCTTACAAATATACTTTCATCCTGAATTAAAACAAAAATTTGTCAAAGTAACCAAATTTATAGTAAAGCAGAAATTCAGGGTTTCCCCATGGTCTATATCCAAATCTAGTTTTTGTGGGAAACTCAGTGACTTGTGATGGTCATGGCTGAATCAAATCCTTGAGTAGAGAATTAGCCAACAATGCAGTGATGTGTGGCTTTACCCTTTGTGGTTTCTGAACTGCGTCCCCTTAGCCTTTTTTGGTCCAAGGGTCAGTATCTTTTCACAGGAGATTCTGGTTTTCAATTTTTAGCTTGCCTGTGGTGCCAACGGGTTCATCACTCTACGTGTCTACCATAGATTATGGATGAAGAGATGGGATTTTTTCTACTGTGGGGACCTGTAAGTGCTTCTAAAACTGGCTGTGATGGGAAAGGTATTGTGCAAAACTGGAGCTGGCCACTCACCCCTTCCTTGGGTTGCATATTCCTGGTCAGAGAGAGTCAGTCCAGCCTACCAAGAGAAAAACTGACCTTGTTATTGCGGGTAAAAAGAAACCAGAATTTTAAGATTTACCCAGGGAAAAAAATGTTCAGTGAAGGGTTTTGACTATTTACTTTACAGAGTAGCTGTGAGAAAGAACAGTTTGGTTTTAATTTTGCTGTAACAGGAGAGAACAAGCTATGTGAAATGGGAGAGAAAGGGTTTGTGGACGGGATGGCAGTTGTGTGCTCAAGGTGTTTTTCCGGATGTGAGTCTCCTCCTAGCCCAGAGCTTTTCTATTGGATAAGGAGGGGATTCCTCTCAAGAGGGAGAGCACAAAATGGAAAAGGTGGAAGAAGCAGCGAGTGGATGTGCAGAACTGGCAGTGAGTGGGATGCCCATGAGGAGGAATGTAAATGTTACCTCCAGCCATTCTCCTGCTTCCTGCTAGGGAAATGTAATTATCTTGCCCTTTCTGTCAAAATGTCTCACTATAGCTCTGGATGGGTAACTTACAAAAATAGAGTGAGGTGACCAATTTAGCATAATATCTGTGCCTAAATAAAGCCCAGTTCAGGTCTATGGACAAATAATAGCAGCCACCACACTCTGGGTATATTAGTGCATGAAATCACAGGGGATATAATTAAGCACTGCTATTCAAAGGCTAGCTATGTAGTATTGATGAGCTTCTGGATATTCTTTACACATAAAAGTGTGAATGCCGCCAAGAATTCAGCAACAGAAGGTCTGGCATACAGCTGAACAATACAGGTGTTACCATACTATCATCTAGTGGCAGTAAGAGGCAAAATGAAGGAGCTGAGTGGTGTTTTGCATCTGCTTGCATCAGTTGCTGTGTTGCAATCACTGATGCTGTACTGAACAACTGACTTCCCAGCTCTGAAGTCTTTAGTCAGCTTTCTTCTTTTTTTTTTCTTTGTGAAAATATTATTTTGAATTATTACAAAGAGATGTGCACAGATTTTAAGTCCAATTCTCAGGTGGGAGTTTTGACTAAGAAGTGAGAAGCGTGCCCAAATGAGCTCAATTATCATGCCTTGGAGTGAAGAAAAAGAAAACAAGTCAAACTGTGCTCTGCAGGCCAGCATCTAAATTGCAGGTGCAGATCTTCACCTGGCATCAATCAACTCCAGTGAAGCCAAATTGATTTATTCCTGCTGAGGATCTGAGACAGTATCATCATCAATCCTAGATCTATGATTATTTTGGAAAGAAAGAGAGATAAGTATTTTGATATTTATAATTTATTCTGAGCACTTTAAATGCTATTCAAAGTCTGAGCTACTGTAATAGGTGCATCTCCCAGGAAGATTTCTGGGCAATAATCAGTTTTGAGACAAATATTGAACGTAAAATAATTGAAGTAGGTCTATGATGCAGAACTTTATCCTTGCAAGTACACACGGGGTACGATGTAGAACACAAAAGAAGCAGTAAAAGCATTCAACGCAAAGAATAAGTCCTCTATCATTTTATATTCTTCTGTGAAAATGAAACCTTTGCTTTTTGCCGTACTCAACATTTATCCATAGGCGAAGACACGGTGCCATCTAGTGAAGAAAAGATTTGTTGCATATCTAAAGAACCACAAATCCAACTTTGTTCCTGCTTTATTCTTTAGTATAAAATGAATGATATGGTCATTCTGTAAGAGGGAAAGTGCACAATATGTTAAGTCCACTGTGTTTGTAGAACACAGAAATAAAAGAAGGTATAAAAATGCAAAATACTAATTTCCTTATTACAAAATGCCCTGCACATATACATGTCAGCTGGTTTTACTTAATCCAATCCCCTGCTTCTTCCCCAGCATTACTACTCTTCTGTTCTACATAAATCCAATACAGTAACTTGTGACATATTAGGTAAAGTTTACTACCTTTTCCAAATATCCCCAGCTGGATTAGCAGAGAACTTATAGTTGGCCTTGATTCAGGGAATTCCTTTTCCATCCCGATTTTTGTCTACAGCTTCTGGAAATGGAAGATAAATGCTGTATCCCTTCAGCTTGCATTGCCAAAGTATAAATGCATTACAGCTGATGTCTTAACTTCATGCTTAACACTTAGTGGCTACATCTCTCTTAAAAAATATTCTCTGAGACTACGACTACTGTCCTGGTTTACACAATGCCCCCAGGTTCCTTCTTAAAGTTTATCTTCCTTTTGCATCTGGTCAGACCCAAAGTGAAGTTAATTATGTAAGTTGATTATATGTTCCATACTGTAGTTTCTTGGGAATTGATTAGCCTGTGCATTTGTTTCAAATCATAAGCAACTTAAAAATGGATTCTTTGAAAATATAGTTTAAATTGTTTACAAAGGCAAATCTCCTTTCAGTCTAGACATTTTTTTGCTTTAGAATAAATAGAATATCCACAAACCTAACCCATGAGACAAATCTACTTTATGATTTTGAGTTAAACCAAAATGGGCTGGTTTCTAACGGGTGGCTACTGACCTTTAAGCTCAGGTAAAGCAGGGCCTGATTTTGTTGACCCCAGGCTGTACTGTGGCATGTCCCCTACCAGCTGACACCAGAGACACCTGGTCTGAGGCTTTGTGGGCCAGTTTTGCAGAGGCCCAAATCTCTCGTTTTAGTGCCACTTGCAGATCATTATCAAGCAGCACCTGCCTCAGGTGCTGGCTGCTCCTTTGCTTAGCTGTGTTTAACTGCTGTTTGAAGAACAGAGCTAATGTAATTGCGTGGTATATTTCCTTAAAAAACCTTTTGAACCTTTTAGCCATTGTCAGCCAGGTGTAACATAAGGTCTCTGGGATTTGCAGTTTTTAAAGGCTTCATGTAAAAATGTGAATGGGTAGTAAACAAAGATGTTCCTCCTCAGGAGATGGCTGCAGTGGGAATTCATCTGTTGTTAAACACCAGAGAGCCACCTTGGAAACAGACTATACAAAATCCTAAACACAGGAAAAGACTTGATGAGAAATTGTCCTTTCTAGGCATTGAAGACTTGAACTAATATTGATGGATACTATAGGAAACCAGCCTTTCTGCTGGATTGCCCACAGAACAGTTCACCTGCTCTGTGATGTCCAGTTGATGTTATGCTGGCTGCAGAGAAAAGGGACCATTAGATCACCTCTCACCTTAGAAGAGAACATTTTCCTTCCATGCCATTTTGAATCAGCTTCACTGTGATTTGAGTGTAAATGACATTTGATCATATTTTTACTTAATCCCATACTGATCCTATGCCTTTCCCCTCCATTGTCAAGATCACTAACTGGGGATAAAGAAAGAATTTTCAGAGCTACTCAGCACAGTCCTGGCTCTCCTGGGAGCAAGAAAGGGTAAGACAGAGCTGGGCAATAGAGTCCTATGCACCCCATTTTTACTGCATGCTCTATGTTTGCATTGATACAATGTTTAATGCCTTTTCCCACTGGCTGTATTTTGCTTCCCTTACTCTTTATTTGTTTATATGGAGATGTGATATAGGAAGAAAAAAAGGCCTTCTCTGCCATTAAACAAGTAATGTATATGTGTGACTGGAGACTACAAATAAGTGCATTCACAGGAATTCATTTTTAATAGGGAGCAGGCAGGGAAAAATCATTTGTCG
Source organism: Callaeas wilsoni (assembly GCA_013398955.1). NCBI lineage: Eukaryota > Metazoa > Chordata > Aves > Passeriformes > Callaeidae > Callaeas > Callaeas wilsoni. The sequence continues at coordinate 60,849 of VWPU01016116.1, forward strand.
TAGGTTACAGAGGGGAATATTTAAACCTGTTATGAAATTTTTAAAGGTCTTAAGGAGTATGATAATGATTATGCAGACTAGGTTTATTGCTAGCTAGGTAGTGAAAATGAAAAGAAATAAAAAAACCCCACAGTGGAAATCAATATTAACTAAGGTATTATGTATGAAATTAGTCTTGAAAATAAGAAAGTAATATTACATGTAAAAAAGGATTAAAGGAAAGCAATCATGGAGCATAATTAACTGGGCTGTTCTTTACTATTGAGGGTTTTGGTGAGCCTATTTTACCTTTAATTGCCCTGAACTTGTTTTTTTTAAATGTGTCTTCAAACTAGGTACTGTTTTTTGGCTTATTCTTTCAGGTTGCTTTGCATGATCTCTATCCCTGCTTCATTACCACTCTCATGATAGAGGATGTTCACCCACTGTGACATTGTGTAGGGTTTACTGTACTGGGAGCAGCACTGCAGTGGGTAACCTGACCTGGTAGTTTGCTTAACTGAGGTCACATTTTGCATCCCTTGGGCAGAGGCCAGTGGATGAATTTGCTGAGGGTGACCAGCAGGGCACTAGGCACCTCTGTATGAGGCAGCTGAACTGAGTCCATCATGATGATCAGTTCAGCCTTCTGGGACTGCCAGAAGCCTTGGCTGAGGTTTGGTGGTTGGGAGTTGTCTCCTCCAGTTTTAAACATCAGCACTGTCGATATCTGCATCTGAGCTAGTCACACTGTCTCTCTAGTCTGCAGGGAGAAATAAGTGCATTCAGGATATGATTCATCTGTCTTATTTTAGATGTCTAAATCGGGATAGGAATGTTCCTTGTTCTGACTCCTCATTTCTTTCATTTGCCCTGAGGTGAGACCAGGGTGACAAGCTAAAATGCAGACATTTCTGACTGATCAGATGAATCCTACCCATCAAATCTCAGAAGCTTCCATCACAAAATCCTCATTATGTGGAACTGCCACTCAAATGTTTCTTTTGCTGACCAGTGGTGCTTGTCATGTAAGGTTATGAGGAGAGGCTGTACGAGGTTCTGAAGGAGATGTGACCTCCACTAGAAGAGCATGACCTGAGATGGGTGACTTTTTGTCACACGGTGGATCCGGATGCCGCTTCTATCACGCAGCCCAGTGTGGTACAGACTCATGAGTCACACTAGGGAAAAAAATCTATGCTCTGCCTGCAGAAAATAGCTCTTTTCTTCCTTTCTCAAACTGGCAGTTATGATCACTGTGTGAGAGGCAAGCTGAATTTGTTCTTACTTCTCTTTCTTGCATGAGAGAGAGAGAGAGACAGTAATGGTTGCCTGGCATTGTTTCTTTCTTCCCTGCAAACTGTGATGTTTGCTTTTCCTTGTCTGCGCTGCAAAGCAATAAGTAGCACCTCCAGGAGAGACAATGGACACCAGAAAGAAGAAGCCATGGATACAGACATGGCAGAGACCATTTCAGTGACTTCCATGCACAGAGGTTCTCTCTTGACTAGTTTCAGTAGCAAAAACTCAATAGAGAAGCACGGTGTGTGTGCTCCATAGCCCAGATGGGAACTTGCCATATCGAATGTTTTAAAAAGATTACTGATTTCCTGCTCGTAAATGTAAAATCAAACAATTGCTCCTGATCTGGGGAAGAGCATTTGAATCTCCTACATCATACGCTGTGCGTGGTATCTCTGCCCTTTTAAGTATGTGTTGGAGTAAAGTGCCATTGTGGAGAAGTGTGAGACATCCTGTGGTCCTGTCAAAACAGTCAGAGAGGGGGCCAGGCCTGCACACCCAGCAGCATCACTGGGGTGCACAGCTGTATTGGAACTACTGAGAGGGCATCTGGTGATGCATCGTGAAAATGCTTTACTGAGGTGCTGGTATTAGATAGACAACATATTTCTTTTTAATTTGATGCAATAAGTTTTGTATGCTGTGATGACATAGGAAAGGCTGAAAGATTCGCTCTCTCAAGGTTAATTGCAATCAGATCTTTGATGCAATTAATTTTAACAGGGGAAGAGAATTACAGGTCAGAAGAGAGAAAGGGCAGGTTAAAAAATATTTGGATGAATTAGAAATGTTCTGGTCAGCAGGGTCCAGTGAAATCTGGTTGAAGGTTGCCAAAGCAATTGCTGAACTATTGGTGATTGTCTTCAGATGCTTGTGGAGGACCAAGAGGTCTCAGAGCCCCAGAGAAGCCTCCAAATAGTACCTGCATTTAAAGAAAAACAAATATAAAGTAACTCATCAGGCAGATAAACTGGGATATCACACCAAATGTCTAAACAAACAAGTGAAAGCACCCAGTAGGTCATTAAGTGATGGAGATAATAATTGTGGATTTGTAAAGAACAAATCACATCAAATCCACCTTTATATATTTGGCTTCTTTGCTGATCTGGTAGATGTAGAAAAACAGTAAGATGTTGTATTCTTAATGCTCACATACCAAATGGGGTATAGACTTGATTCATTGCTATAAAGTGAGTGCACTGCTTAAAAAAACCTGCTGCCTAAGAAACATAGTCAGTACTTTGGGGTAAAAATGAGAGGACATTTGAAGTTAGAGTTATGTGAGGTTTATCCTGTACACAATTCTACTCAGTATATATGTTGCTGTTTTCAATGACATAATGAAAGAGTAAGGAGGACTTCAAGAACTGTGGTAGACAGTATCATGTTTAAAATTGATTTTTACTGTATGGAAAATTGCCAGATATCAAGAAATGAAATGCAATAACAGAAAGAGGAAAGTATTGTACATAAGAAAAACTGACCAGATGCCCCTGAATATGTGAAAGATGAAAGAGGCTGGGAGGTTTAGGGTTAATATCAGTGCTAAATTGCAAGAGATTTAAAGAATTTTTTTTTTGTTTATCAAGATATTTCAGTCTGGGATATACTCCTAAGGACATGGAAGGGAGTTAATTTCTTTTCCGTTGTATGGTTGGGGTCTCAGTTGCAATAATGGGCTCACTTCTGAGCAGTGGGTACAGACAAAGTGTAGGGAATCCAAAGGTGAAACAATAAAACTGATGAACAGCTGGCAAATATGACCTGTGAAATAAGCTCCATTTGATCTGGAGAAGACTTAAGTAAGGAAGTGTATGATGCACGTGTATGATGATGAAGAGTAAAGGCTCTTTATAATGATCATAACGGATTATTTCCAATGTCTGCTCACGATGTGGCATGAAAAAAATAAGTTAATTGTGAAGCCAACAGGATTTGGTTTGGATACTGGAAAAAATCTAACAAAAAGGACACTTAAACTCTAAAAGAGGTTTTATAGTGAATCAGTGCTGTCTATCTATTATTGTTACTATTACTATCATACTTCTGTGTTCCTCATGGAAGTATTGCCACGTTATTTGCAAAAAATTCTTCTTGCCTTATTTTAAAGGCAAGATAAGCTGAATCTGGTTCCTTCCAGGCCCATGTGTCCAGTGCCATGATTCTACGGCTTTTTTTACTGGCAAGGTGTAGTGTGGCAATGCTTGATAATGAGTGTAAAGCAGAACTGTGCAAAAAGGATTTTGAGCTTTCTCAGCCAGCTCTGTGCTGATCTGGCTGCCTACCTGTGCCTGCCTAGCATCAAGGATGCACAATTATGCTGACTTCCAGTAGCTGTGAGGAATTTGTTGATTTTCCTATCCCAACCCCTTGCAGTTCTCATTTGTAGCTCAGGCTCCTTTGGGCCAGCTTAGCATCAAGGGTAAATCAGGTAATAAGAGGCTGAGCTCCTGTGGCCGGTAATGCTGTGTTGTGCTCCTGCCACGATGCAACACAGGCCAAAGGCAGCCAGGAGAATGTGCCCCACATGAAATCTTGCTGTAAGCATGTTAGGCTAACTTCTGCAATGCTAAGATATAAATAGCCATATGTGTTTACACTGCAAAAAGAATTACACTCACACACATACAATATCACTGCAAAATAAGGAAAAATAAGCAGTTAATGTTTGGCATTTTAGAATCAAGATTAAGTCCAGGGACTGTTTGCTTCTCAGAGGTACAGCTTTGCTTTGGGATCTCCATAATATTTTCTAGACTTTGATCTCTCAACAGACAGTCTCTAGCAGATACTAAAGTGGCAACAGGCATAAAGTAATTATCATTTTAAGGTTTCTAAGTAATCTTTTTGAGAGGCTAAATTGCATTTTGTAGAAACATAATGGTAGTTCTATTGGAATTAGTTGTTCAACTTAAATATTTGTTTTCCAAAGTGATGTCAAAGAACCCTTGTAAATGTTTCCAGTAGAGCTTCTCAACATTTACTTTTGCTGAAGATGATTCCAACTAGCTTTGTCCAATAGCTTCTGGTACTTGTATGGGAAGAACCCATGAAAAGTTGGTCCTTTCTATACTGTGGATGCTTCTCACAAATCCACAGACCTCTGCTGTAACCCATCCCTCTTCCTGCTCTGTTCAGATGTTGCTTCCCTGTTCCAACACTGTATGACCCTATCAGTTCTTCCTCTGCCACTGCCCTGCTCCTTTTCCCACACCATATGTCCTCCTGCTCAGGAAGTAAGCGATGGCATCAACTGTTGGACTCAGCCAAAAGAAGAGGCAGAGTTAGGACAGGGTATGTTTTTCTTAGAAGGCTTCAGTGGGCTTCCCAGTCTCCACACAGATTGCGCTGTGCTCATCGCTTCAGTTCATGTTCTCCAAAATGGTGTTCTGGCAACTGACAATAAAAACACTGGAAGTAAATTATGAAGTCTCCGATTGAAAAAATATTGCAGCATTTCCCTACATCTATTGCTTGCATCTCTGATGCAGACTGTGTCCTACACCAGCACAAAAACCTTTCCTAGGATTTCCTGGGCCATCTTAAAGTCTAAGCTATGCAGGCCATGCACTGAGAATCGCTTTTGCCCTGTGGTTCTAACACAGTCCTTCCTATCGGGTCAAGTGCTCTGGGAAGCACCCTTACTAGTAGAAATTATGATTGTGGTAAGTGTATCTTTTGGTATTATGACTCTGCAATAAAAACATAATTATTTTTCAGCCTTATATGCTTGAAGGAAATATCACTTTTAAAAATTTATATTCTACAATTCTTTGTCACCTAATGCATGCCTCTTATGTTTCTCAGTAGTGTGTATCGTAAAACATATAGAGAGTAAAGCAGTATCTTGAGAGATATGTGAGTGCTTTTTGAAACTAACAATTAATTCCAGTAATATCAGTTTTCTTGGCTGCTGAAAGGGCAGAGAAAAAATTGCAGACATGCAACACAAGTGATCTTTAACGGTCTCATCATTACAAAGCAGAACAACTCAGCATTTATCTGACTTCCTGTATCTGGAAGAAGATACAAAAAAAAGAGTAAACTTCTGTTTCTAGGTGAAGATCAAAAATTGTTTTATAGACTGTAAAAATTAAAGTTCTCAGCATCTCTGTGCATTAGGTAATGATCTAATTTTCCATGTAGGAGAAACTAAGGCACAAAGAAACCATCAGATTTATGAGCCGTATCATTACAAGCCTGTGATAAAAATCAGAATAAAGTCTGAAAATCTTCAGCATAGCCTTTTGCTTTAATTAAAGCTGTTTCCTAAAATAAGTGGTTCTCAGCAATTTTAGTAGATGTACAGGTTGAAATTCTGCTAATATAACTAATTGAAATTTATATTGAATATTTTAAAGCTTGGAAATTAGGTTCTTGTTTTCTGAGGATGGGCATGAGCACTCTACAGCAGAGCTCATGAAAAGAAAGTTAATTCTTCTTCGGCAAAACACTCTCCTCTCTATACTTTACCATAAACTATAGGTCACTTGTGGAAGAATTCTTAGAGCAGAATGGACATGGTCTGTATCTGAACGTACTGAACAAGCCAGACTTAGCAGGGCCTGCTTGCCCTGAGTGCTGTGAGATTAGCATGATTTAGTGCTGAGAGTGTTCTTGAGGTGTCCTTGAGAAAAAGAGGAGGTTTAACGGGATTCGATAACCGCAAGCTGGGAGGAGTGAGGACACTTGTTTGCCACATATTAACCAATTAGTAAACAGTAGACACACATGATTTTACTTAAGTAGCCAATCATAGAGTTGGTTAAAGTGCGTGGACAATGGATGACTAGTTGGAAATGCTACATAATCCTGCTTGATTTGAGCAATAAACGAGAACTAACCTCAACGGTGTTTGACGTTACTCGGCTCCCATTCTCAGAAGAGATCCCTGCTTCAGTCACTAGCATAATCTCCCCTCTTTGTGTACCTTTGAAGTAAATGGAATTATGTACTATAAGAGAGAGATTGTTAATGAAAAGATGAAAAATTATCCTGCTGAATTGCTTTGTATATGAAATCTCATGCTTATACCCATGAAAAAAGAGAGACTTTATTCTTTAAAATTATTTGTAATTAAAAGATCGTTTTTATGGTGAATTACTGAATCATTAAAAATCTCAAAAGGGGGAGAAATCAAACTAGCTGGTAGGGAAGTGGCAGGTGGCTGCTGTTATTGGCAGATGTGTATCTTGGAACTGAACTCTTTGCAGATGTCATGTGAAATAACTGAATTTATTTGAAGTAGGAATTGCACACACAGAAGCTGATGACCCTGAGAAAATATGCAGGCAGCTTTGGGACTGCAGGCTAGAAACAACCCTTCCTATCTGTATTCAAAACCTGTGAAAATGCTCTAATAGATTTAGCTGCAGCAATTTCAAATGTTGCTTCTCCTGCCTGCCCTATTTTTCTGACACAGCTTGCCTCTACTGAGCAGAAGAGGCAATATGGGACAGGATGTGCCCGCTCCTGGCCACACCTTGCATATTGACACAGTTCTCTCCTCACAGTGGATGGGGTTTAAGCACTGAAATGGGGTGACTGAAGTGAGATATGAATCCAGTTCTTATGCTGGGATAATGGCAGCAGTTTCTGTCAGAAAGAGGGGAAGAGCTTGACTAGTAATGTCCTTAGCAGCAGGAGATAAGCAAAGCCCTGCTCCTGCAGTGGCCCCATTTCACAAGCTGCCTGGCAGGCTGCTTTCTGTGCCTGTGCTGCATTGCCCTGAATTGCACAGGAGGTTGGACTGACTTTTGGAGGTCACCTGGTCCAAGCTCCCACTCGAAGCGTGGCTAGCTTCACACATGGCATGTGTGCTGGCAGACATTAATATTTAATCGGTAAAATAATTTAATGCAGCTTTTCTTTTTCATGTGATCTTTAGGACTAGTTCACTTTTATAGAGTAGGAACATAGGGCACAAAAAGGTGATTTTTTTTTAAAGTGGAAAGGGATTGGTCATAAATGGAAGCTGATGTGTAGGTGCTTTTTGTTTGTTTTACTTACAAGTTTTCACAAAGTATTAAATTTATTTCTTTTTTTTTCTTGATAAACATGGTTTACTTCAGGTAAGATTTTTGCTCCGTCAGAAAAGCTATTAAAGGTATAGTAGACTGATGCTCAGTTTGTCCAAGAGTAGAGAGTTTGCATATTATTAAAAAAAAGGTAGGGCAGGTGAGACAAGAAGCAATCATGATGTGCATAAACAAAGAGGTAGTTTATGTGTCTAGTTTCATGTTGGTATTACACAGAAATTGTCAACTCTACCATAAATGTTATGATTTTTTACTCATGTTCTTTTACTTCTGATATTTGTTATTCTTGGATCTCAGCTTTCCAGGTAAGGTGGATTGAACTTTGCATATTCTCTATAAGCAGAGGTAAGCTAAGATGCCAACCTCTTCTGACGATTATGTGTGGTTCTGGAGCTCCACTGCAAGCTTGAAACCTCTGGTTATCATCCAAGATGGCAAGAAACAAAATTTCCCCAAAGAAAATCAAACCATTAAGTACATAAAGGATGAATGATTCTAGAGGCTGGATCAACATGATATAAGAATGATGACCAGTGTGACAATCAAGATTTTGAAATTGTAGATGGAGTGAAAATTTATGAGCATTTAACTTATGTTCCTCAACTGCTCACTTCAACTGTGAAATGAAGCAGACTGTGGTGAGCAAACTTCAGTAGAGGATGTGCTAATTATCTGAACCATACTTGTGCTCTTGCTCCAACATCCCCTTTCATTTTTGATAACAATATTTCAGCAGCATTCTTATTCTTTGGACAAGAAAAACAGGTAGGTATATTTTTGGAGTGTTGGCAAACCTTTGAGAAATACAAGGCGAAAAGTGAAAGAAACAATGAAATCTGACAATTATCAAGACCAAAGCTAACCTCCAGTTGGCCAGAGGACTGGCAGGCCCTTGCAAACCCCTTTTTTCTTCTTTTTCAGTTTAAAACCAAATCCGACACAAGAACAAAATTTCAGGAGCACAACAATTAATACGAGGCATAATTTATAGAAGACAAAAAAAGGTAAAATTAAAATGCATTTTTCAATTTTTTTGTCCATCTTGCAAAAGAGCATCTGTAGCAGTATTGCCAGTAAGATGAAGAGCTGAGAAAGGAAGCTACTGGGAATGTCCGGAGAGCTGAGTTATTAAGGAACTCCTTACCCATGTAGCTCAGAGAGCTTGGGAAGCTGCTGAGGTAGGATGTTTGGTGTTGTCTGTGGCATGTGGAACCAGCTGGCTGCAGAGTAAGGCAGTAACTCTAGAGAGTTTGTCTTTGGTGTGTTATCTTGATTTCCAGCTGCCCAGGGAATTGCTAAACCTTACCAGCTGCTTTACAAGCTTGGATGGTGGCTGAGAACTCTGCCAACCGGACTGCTTATAAAAGCCCCACAGAGCCCAAGAGATTAAGCAGCCAGGAGCTGGCTGGAGAAAGGACTTTAGCAGCCAAGCACCCAGGAGATGGGCAGTGGGCAGAGTGACCACAAATGAGTAGATTTTCCTCAAGGGTTGCAACTGAATTGGCATATCCCTGCAGAATGCTTTGATCCTGTCAAATCCATTATTTTCTGATGACTGTGGGGAAATTTCTGAAAAGTTCCAAATCTTAAAAAAAATACCAAGTAAAAATTTTCACATTTATGTTCTTATTTTTTACAAAATGTGGTGATAAGATATATAGGCAGAATTTTTTTCATCCACTGAAAAGGCAGAGCTTCAGGTTTTATACACTCTCCTGTTAACCAGTAGGTATAGTTAATCTGTGTTGAGCTGTGAAGAGTCTTGTGTATATCTGAGTACTTGTTGTGGTCTATTCTAAACAAGTCTATTCTAAAATGGTCCTTATAGCCAGGAAATATTCATTTTTTCCTACTTTGCACTGAAATATATTAACACTGAGAATTTTCCTGAGCTTGACAGCGGCCATAGTGGTTATCTCAAAATACAGGTGCATTCAGACTGAAGGTCTTCAAACGAATAATTTCATTACCCAAATTTAGATTTTGGTGTGAATGTTCAAAATGATCCTTTTAATAAAATAAACTGGTCCAAAAGTCCAGATAAAACCAACCAAATCTTCAACTTCTTTCCTTCACAGATCAGGACCCCATGAAGATAGTTCTCTTTTTTTTTTTTTTATGCTTATTACTATGAATACTTCATCTCTGTTTTAAACCATACATATCTACATTTTAAGAAAGTCACATACTTTTTTCTCAAGAATTTTTCAATTAAACTTTTCCTTTCACATCTAAAAGTAAAGCAAATTCTACTACTCCACTTTTCCTTAGTCTAGTGGTTTTCTGGAATCCAAATCAGTAAATGGATGCTATCCCTAAACAATAGATAAATCTAATATAAATATTTTTGCAAGGTTTTGATTGCATACAAATTCTTTGAAAGAAAATTGGGATATATTAAGAGGTTTTTGATTGCTTTGCAGATGTAATTTGATTTTTGTTTCACAACCTGCATTTGTAGATAGTTCTCAATGTTGCCACACTTTCATGTACTAAAAATATTACTTGCATTTAAGTTTAGAGACTGTGCATATCTCTTTATCTTAGTTACAAACAAAAGAAAACTTATATTCTCTATCTTTTTCCATTAACAGGCATGATTAATCCATTACCCAGCTGGGAGCACCTGGCATTATCTGTCGTTGTGAGTTATACCTTCCTCTGCTGGAAACTGTGTTCTTCTTAGACCAATTCAGGCAGCATGTTTGGAGCAACATAAAAGACTAGTTCTGAAACGAGGTAAAAGACTAGTTTCTGAAAAGATACTAGACTTCATAAAGAAAGAGCTATTGGATCATTACATTGTATAGTTAAAGCTGCAAGTATGCTATTTTTGGAGGAATTGGATTTCAGAGTTCATAGCTGGTGTAAGTAATTCCTTAAAATCTGACATTTGGATAAAAATAGTGTTGCAATAGCTATGTCTTATTGTCCCGGTTTGAGAGACAAGTG